>ML661891.1:454214-657741 GCA_007570785.1 Antilocapra americana | reverse complement strand
AACTATACTTCAATAAAAAAAATCTGGCAAACTTATCCATGCCAATGGTGAGCTTTTAAGTGGAGAAAGTTATGTTCCTTTGTTCACAAATATTTGCTGATTGCCAGATACATGGCAGACACAGTCCTAGGGGCTAGGACTCACCGTGTATGTGTATGTATATAGGGTGAGAAAGTGAAAGTGAAAGTCACTCTGTCGTGTCTGACTCTTTGTGACCCCATGGACTATACAGTCCATGGGATTTTCCAGGCCAGAGTACTGGAGTGGGCAGCCTTTCCCTTCTTTAGGGCATCTTCCCAACCCAGGGATCAGGCCTGGTCTCCTGCACTGCAGGCAGATTTGTCACCAGCTGAGCCACCAGGAAAGCCCAAGAATCCTGGAGTGGGTAGCCTGTCCCTTCTCCAGCGGATCTTCCCAACTCAGGAATCAAACTGGGGTTTCCTGCTTTGCAGGCAGATTCTTTACCAACTGAGCTATCAGGGAAGCCCATACAGGGTGAAAAGGGAAAGACAAATAATAAGCATGTATAAGCCCAGTGATGTCAAATATAGTGATTGATGAGATGTGAAAATAAGACAGAGATGAAATTGAGGGGGACTCTGGGCATCCAAGTGAGTGACTAATTTATTTGCCAGGGAGACACTCTCAGAGCTGAGACTGGTAAAAAACTGGAAGCAGAGTTTCAGGCAGCTAGAAGAGGGAGACAGGGAGAGGAGCAGAAGGAAGGCCGCAGCAGCTGAAGGGCGGTGATGGGTGGAGGAGAGGGCGCGCCAGGAGGCTGGCAGGCAGCAGCGGTCTCACCATGTGCAGTGGGTTACAGGCCAAGATAGGAGGGCCCCTGACATCGTCAGATTTACGTTTTATGAAGACCTGGAGAGGGATTGTCCAGGGGCAAGGGCAGAGGCAAGGGGACCAGTTGGGGGGTTACTGCCATGGGCCTGACAAGAGCAGGTGGTACTGGCAGGAGGGGCGTGGGGTGGAGAGAAGTGGAGGCGCTTGGAGACACACTGCTTGGTGGAGCTGACAGGCCTTCCTGATGAACTGAAGGTGGGGGACAGGGAAACAGAGGGGCTCCGGAGTACCCCTAGAAACACTCCTGGGTTTTGGGGAAGCAAGTTGGTCATCTGCTCTTTTAGGGCAGTGCCTCCGGCAGCTGGCATGTCATATTTGCACTTGTGTGTGGCCAGGAGGGGCTGACCCAGGGGGCTCCAGCTGCCCCAGGCCCCAGTGCCCACTGTGAGCACTGTCTCAGCAGCCTTGTAACCTACTCACGGCAGCTCACCCGCTGGGAAGCGCTGCTTCAGGGGAGAACTTTCCAGCTGGGGCCAAGTGTGTGCTGCAGGAGAGATGGAAATCAGACTGCGGGAAGCGAAAGAGTGATCTCAGAATCGCAGCCCTCCTGATCCATCAGAAATCGATCCTTCTGCTTTTCTGTATATTCATTCTATTTATTTTTGAGAGTTTAATACTGAAACGCCAACTAAAAATCTTAATTCAGCTATTTAAGAAAATAATTGTAATGTAGAGTGGAACTATATGTTACTTTGTTCTGTATTTCCCAAGTCTCTGGCAACTTTATCATACTTTCAGAATTTAAAAAATGAAAAAGAAAGAAAAAATAAAACTGGGGGAAAAAAAGAAACAGTGGAGTTCAATATTTTGTAATAATCGTGAACAGAGTGTAACATTAAAAACTTGTATAAAAATAAACAAACAACAACAACCCCAAAAGAAATAAGAGTGCTAGAATTCAGGGCTAGAGCAGATCTTATTTATTAAAAAAATATTTATTTCTTTGGCTGCATCGGGTCTTAGCTGTACATGTGGAATCTTCTGTCGTCGTTGCCGCATGCAGGTTCTTTAGTTGTGGAATGTGGGGTCTGGTTCCCTGAACCAGCGATCAAACGCAAGCCCCTCCTCTATTGGGAGCATGGCGTCTTAGCCACTGGGCCACCAGGGAAGTCCCTAGAGCAGAGTTTAGAAATGACCTTATCCAGCCCTCTCCCTTTTCTCGTTACACAAAGATGCGATACTGGGTTAAGGTCCCCATTCATTTATTCCAGGTACCGAGTGTCAAAGGTATGGCCAGCTGAGCTGGCGCTGTGCAACAGTGCTACTCGAAGTGCCATCCCGGACCGGTACCCAGTCTGTCACCGGAGGGTGTGGAAGTGGACGAAAAGCCAGTTGTAGGGCTTCTCTGATGGCTCAGTGGGTGAAGAATCTGCCTGCAATGTAGGAGAGATAGGAGACGCGGATTCGAAGATCCCTTGGAGGAAGGCATAGCAAGCGACCCACTCCAGTATTCTTGCCTGGAGAATCCCACGGACAGAGGAGCCTGGGGGACTACAGGCCATAGGGTGGCAGAGAGTTGGACATGCGACCGTGCAGCATGCAGGGTGAGCATGCAGTTGAGCATGCAGCATGCAGGGCAATTTGATATTGAAGTATGTGATCACTGGGCTTGTCATTTCTATTTTTTTCCTTTTTAAAAAACAAATTCACTTTCATTGTGCTTTACAAAAGGATTAGTTCAAGAGGGTTGAGGACTACAAAAACAACAGCGACGTTTCCTGGGTTGGAGCATGTGCTCGCTCAGAGAGTTAACACGGGTTCAGCCATGTGACCATCAGGGATGCTCCACTCCCCTCAGGTCCCTCCCACCTCCTTCTCTTCAGAAGCCCCAGAGACGGTCTCAGAGCTTTAAGGAGCCCGGTTTTATTCTATATCCTCCTCCCTGATATAAAAAGAAGATGTTTCTCCCTGTGGGATTCAGCCTGTTGCTTTTCTGTAAGTGCACTCACTGTTATGTCCCACTTGTTCTATCATCCGTTTCCCTGTTTCTGATTTTCCAGGGCTTGGGCTCTTTCCCACTCACACTAGATTTTCCAGTTATTTTCTGCCTTTAATTTTCCTCTCTGTGTCCTTCCCCTGCTTCTGCCCACTGAGCTCCCCCAGGTGGGCCTGTGCTGGACCCAGGACCTGCAGAATGTGGCACGTCACTGTTTCCTTATTTTTTCTCTTCACAGACAAGGGCGTGCTGTGTAACCAAGTGACCCAGAGTTCCCCGGAGCAGAGAGTGGCGAGTGGCAGTGAGGTGACACTGAAGTGCACTTTCCAAACTGCATATTCAAATCCAGACTTGTACTGGTACCGAAAAAGAGCAGATGGTGTCTTCCAGTTTGTCCTGTACAGGGACAACACTAGATCCCAGGATGCAGGTTTTGCTCGGGGTAGATTTACCGTGCAGCATAGTGTGAGCCTCAAAACCTTCCACTTGGTGATCTCCTCCGTGAGGCCTGAGGACACTGCCACTTACTACTGTGCTTTAGAGCTCCCACGGTGATGCAGGCGCCCAGGAAGTCTGCACACAAACCCCCTGGGCACAGCCTGGCAGAGCTGCTTCTCTGGGCAGCTCATGTCCTTGGACATGGCATCCTTCTTCCCTGTCATTCTGTGGTCCAGTCTGGCCTTGGGAGGTGCCCTAAAGTGTCTGCCGAATACGAAAAGGCCTGGTCACTTGCAGGGGAGCACCCCGACTTCCAATGGAGGAGATGTCGCGCCACTTCTTAGAGGGCCCTTGCTGCCCTGGTGCCCCTGGTGGGGAAGGGAGACTGCCTGTCTGAGAGACCCTGGTGCCCGGGTTGTGCCTGATACAGAGAAGGGCTTGACAGGGATGTGCTGCGTGCCCTGGGCAGATAGCCAGATGGGGTGGGCGAAGGACCAATCTAAAGAGAGCCCATTGGAAGTGTGTTTATTTTATCTCCATCATTTATCCATTGTTGGAAATGGCCTGTTTCCCTTTTAAGATTCAGATTGGACACAAAGTTATTTACTTTAAAAAATTTACCCAGTTTACCTTTCATGCATATCTTTTTGTGCAGTCACCTTATTTCTTTGGGATGTTCTTTGGCACTTCCTTTTTACTTTGGAGAATATTTTCCTTTCACCAAAGAGCACTGAGGTATTCCCAGAAAGCTGTCTGTGAAAATCAGAATCCCAGCTTCAAAATTCCTGAGTTTGGAGCTCAGTGGCATCCCCAGGGGAGAGAATTACCTCCAGGGGAAACCAAGATGTGATGTCAAAAATAGATACACCCTCAGCCCTGGGATTGCACCCCTTCTTCCTCTACTACTGATGTTTCTGCCTTAAGACAACTATTAGAGTTATTACGTGTAATCTTATTTTTTTTAATTTTCTTTACTTTATTGTGTTGGTTTTGCCATACAATGACATGAAACGTGTAATCTTAGAAATAGTAGAAGTCTTGGTGGTTGTGGTTGAGCCGCTAAGTCGTGTGGGACTCTTTTGTGACCCTGTGGACTGTGGCCCACCAAACTCCTTCATCCATGGAATTCTCCAGGCCAGAATACTGGACTGGGTTGCCATTTCTTCTCCAGGGGATCTTCCTGACCCAGGGATTGAACCAGTCTCCTGCACCGCAGGCCGACTGTTTATGGCTGAGCCACAAGGGAAGCCCTAGTAGACGTGTTAGACGTTATTTTATAGGAAAAGCATCAAAGCCCAGAGAAGTGAGGAACAATCAGAAGATCACTGAGCTGGTTAAAGACTGAGCCAAGGGAGGGGCTGCATTTCTGGGTGCTCCCATGCAGCTGCGCCCTAGGAGGCTGCAGCAGTAGGCAGCTTGGGCAGCAGTTTGTCTGGGCTTCAGCACAGGCAAGTGGAGAGCACTCACTATAGAGAGCGATGGAAAGAACATGGATGAGGGAGCCAAAGCAAATGATTCAGCCTCTGGGACTTCTGTTCTGCCACCTACTGAGTGTGTGTAATACTCTTCTGTAAACTCCTTTCGGGTCCTGGTGGGACTTGAGATTCTGCATGTGAAAGTTCTGGAAAATGAACTTGTGGTACCAAGGTCCCCACACCTGAAGGCAGCCACAGTCTGCTCTGGCTCCAGCCTTAAATCTTTTCTGGAGGGTCCTTTTGGTTGAAGAAATTCACAGTCCTATAACGTGCTAGGTAGCCTTTTGCTGATGATCAATGTGGGCCAGTGGGTGGCTCATTCATATGCTAAGTGAACTTGGAGTTGGCACCCCTGATAACTTGGTTCTGCTCCCAGAAATATCCCTGCCCCACTGAATGACTTTGGGCAAGGCACACAACATTTTGGGGGGCATTTTTTTTTTCAATCTGAAAAATGAGTCTATGATCTTTTAGTTTTTAGCAACTTCAGAGAAACGTTCTAAGCATGGCCCAAGGTAACAGATGCACATGTTTTGGAAATAGGCATTCTTGATGCCCATGAAGTGAAGATGTGTGGAATCTCCCACTGGTTTTTCCCTGGATAGATCTGGCTTGTCCATCTGGATTGTTCTAAGCTCACTGATTCAGAATGCAGCTGCCTCCTTTCTTTGGTTTGGGGGGTGAGGACCTGATGTGGCAGTCTGCAGATGGCAAAGGTGGGGGAGTTGTGGGTGAGCCTTGCTCTTTCACTTGTAACCTCAGGAGTCCCCAGCTGACACCCCCCATGGTGCTGAGGCACCCACAGTGCTGGGTTTCTAGCCTCTGCTACCTGTGTTCCTGCACGGGGATAAAGCTGGCCTTGCCTAGGTGAGAGGGGCAGAGGTCCATGGCCACATGCAGGGAGGGGCACAGCTGTAGCAGCGGCAGCAAAAGCAGGAAACCCAGGGCTGGGCTAGGGGCCCAGGAAGCTGTGGTGTGACTGTGAGCTCAGCTTGGTTTTTGTCTGACTACTAGTGAATTCACAGCCCCCCACTTCCCCCTGCGGTGGTCCACAATGAATAAAGCCAGAAGCAAGGTACATACGACGCACTTTAATAAATGCAATAGAGACAAGAACAGCACAAAACCATCAACACCAAAGATCCAATGCCCTTAAATTCCCCAAGCACAGATGGGCAAGCAAGGGGTCAGGAAGACTCTGGTTTTACAGCGAAATATTGGGGACTCATTCCCATCCCTCCCTCCAAAAACACTTGCACAGTGAGTTGCTTGAAAGCAAGACCCGTGTCTTACTTATTTTTGCACTCTCAGCACAGTGCCTGGAACTTGCAATAATTCACATTTGTTAAGTCAGTTAATGGAGGAAAGCACATTTCCTCTGCATTTTTCTCTGATCTCTGCTAATAGCTCTGAGAGTATTTAGATGACACTTTAGAAACCCCATTTCTACACAGAGAGTATTAGGGAGTCAAGTGTTGTTTCCTTTGTCAAGTACTAGGGAAAGCAGAAAGTGCCTTTGTGGATGAGTATGCCAGTTTGGGCAAATCTAGTGCTGGGTTGAGCAGAGGCTTTTACATTTAGGTAGAAGGACACCTGCTCTCCTTTCCCCAGGATCTATTTTTCCTCTTGGAGGATGGAGCTGGGAACCGGATGGGTCCCACTTTCTAGTTCTGGAGGCAAAGAAAGTCAAAGGAACAAAACACCACTTTCAAAGTATGTCAGTCATAGGAAAAAAAAAATGAGTCCTATATACCTTCATATCTCTTATCCCTTTACAAAGCAGCATATAAAACAGTTGGGGCCATAAACCCCCACTCCCCAGGACTTCTGTCTTTCATCAGGCTGAAGGATAAGCTGGGTTTGTTGCCTTTAAAGGAAAACCAGTTTGGGGAGCAGCCATTTAAGCAAGGCTGGGACGGGTGAGCTTGAATCACCAAAAAGTTGAAAGCCTAGGAGATAGCTCCTCTGTAGGCTTTGGGTTTCTTTCAGGGAATGCAGCCTTCTCATGCCAGTCAGCCTGCAAATGAAGGACAACTGTCAGAGCTATAGAATCACAGACCTTCAGTGCTGGAAGGAATCGTAGCAGTCATGGGGATGGTTAGTACTTGCTGTGGTTGTACCATTGCAGACATGACTAACCTATCCTGGCACATTTCCCTTCTAAACATGGTGATAGTTCAGCTAGTCACTATCAGTTTATCAGTGTTGGCACCAGTCATAAAACCCATCTGCTCTCTTTTAGTTATTCTTCACTCTTTTACGTTACAGATGTGATAGTCCAGGTCCAACAGGGTGAAGCAAACTGGCTCAGGTAATGTAGTGAGTTAGTGACAAAGTTGGAACTAAAATCTAGTGCTTCTGATTCCTACTGAGGTCAGAAGGTTCTCTTCACTTAGCCATTTGGCCTGTGTCCTTGGGATGGCTGGTAGATCACTCACCTGTTGGGGAATGACTGAGGATGCTTACAGGCTAGGTTGGGTAAGTCCAACACACTAAGTCTAGGATTGTCCTTAGATCAGGGGCGGGGACCGATGGGTGTTTGGGGGCACTGGAGAAAGAGCTTTATAGGCAAACCTAAGTTCCAGTTCAAATTTCATGTCTAAGATACTTTGGCCACCTGATGTGAAGAGCTAATTCATTGGAAAAGACCCTGATGCTGGGAAATATTGAGGGCAAGAGAAGAAGGTGGCGGCAGAGGATGAGATGGTTAGATCACATCATTGACTCAATGGACATGAGTTTGAGCAAATTCTGGGAGGTAGTGAAGGACAGGGAAGCCTGGTGTGCTGCAGTCCATGGAGTCGCAAAGAGTAGGACATGACTTAATGACTGAACAACAGTAACAAGATAACCAGAAGAGGGAGTGCAAGTAACAGGCAAATAATCCACATCTCATCCTCAATTTGCATGCATCCTGAGTGGTTACTAGTGAGCTGTTCACTAAGAATAGGAGTGTAGGTTCATCCCAAAGATAGGCTGGTTGACACGTTGAGACCTATGACTAAGGATCAAGAACTGGCATCACCTTTGTCTGGTAAAGACAAGTTCTGCTCCCCTGAATATTCTTCAAGTGAGCCTTTTCTCTCAAAAAGCCCATGGTCCTTTGGTCATAGACACAAAAATAACAATAAAGAAAAAGATTTTTCCTGTTTAGGTCCAATTTTTCTAGCTCCTCAGTTGGAGGTGAAGACTATTGACTGCTATTACATTATATTACATGAATTTTGAGTCTGGATTGAAATAAAAGGCCAACAGGAGACAGAATGTTATGCTAAGTATCTAGAAAGGCCCCCCTTATTGAATCGCACTATGTCTCTATGTGTTTTTTCCTTTCCCAATGCTTCTTATCAGTCCTAAACTCTTTTCTTCCACGTGTAGCATAGTTTGGGTAGAGTTAGGAATAAGAAGCAGCTAGTTCTTACCTTAAAATAAAAATAACTTGGCAGTCAAGAGAAAATTGACGGCGACACTCTTGGCAAACAGCATTCGGAGCCCCAGCACCGAGAGGGACATCATGTTCACCTTCCCGGGTTGCACTGCAAATGAACGAATTAAGATGTTTCACTCACTTAGCAAGAGACTAAATTTCCTGCCAGATATTGGCTTACAGCACCGACACCAGCCTGCCCCGCATCACCATCATTCTTCCTGGTCTGAAGCCCAGCGTGGTGCCAGACAGCCTTCACAGACCTGAAGCTGCTGTTCACAGTCAGCAAAGCAAGCTTTGGATAAACCCATTCCTACAGTCAGGAAGACTCTGCTTGCAGAGTTAGAGGGAGCCAACTGGGCTCAAGTATGGTTTTTGTTTTCTTTTGAAATAGAATGATTTTGGGCCCCATCTGACAATGACAGAACTTGCTTTAACCTCAGTTCTCAAGTTGGCCCTTTGGCTTCAACTAACCTTGGGGCTCATAGCAGGTCTTTTGATCTTGACTTTGTTTGCTGTTTACAGGTTCCCGCTCTTTTGGAATTTCTGGAACAAATAGCAGTGGTCAGGGTTACAATGGCAACTTAGAGGCTCAAGGGCTTTCAGGTTTTAGAACTGACAGTGACTTTAAGTAAGTAAACTAAGGACCAGAGGAGTGACTTGGTTAAGGTCCTACAGCTATTGACACAGTCAATATGCTTCCTGTCTTGAGGTCTTTTTTTCCATTAGGCCATGAAGCCAACATCCAGGTATGCCTCTAATTTGTAGGAAGAACTGGGATAATGAACACCAAAATAAGCTGGGCTGCCCTTGGTTGTGGCACTCACCTTAGATCAGATCCCACATGAATGTTCAATCCTAGAGTCTTTAGTATGAAGGCCACAGAGTTTGGTGAAGAGGAGAGATGGGGATGAAATAAGATGGATTTTATCCTAGATTCCAGCTCAGAGATACAATAAGTTTAATTCCTGTTCAGGGATGGGAATTAAGCCTAATCCTTAAGCCTAATCCTGAACCTGTCTTATTTCCAGAATGTTGCCATATTGAACGTGATCTGTCAAGAGTTTACATCTCCAACTTCTCTTTCCCTCAACTTTTCTTCCCTACAACCCCAGCCCCTTGAGGCCAGATAGGACCTACCTGAAATATTTTTCTTTGGTTCAAAGTCAGTAGAGTGCCAGGTTTTTTTGTTGTGTTCAACAGAACATGTCACTGAATCGGGATCTCCGTACTGACCAAGCTTGACAGCACTGTACTTCCCCCCGGGTGAGACGACAATGGCAGGGTCATATTCTATTATTCTCTTGGATGATTGCAGATTTATAGTTACATCTTTGGGGTAGAACTCCTTCACCAAACAAGCGACGTTTGTCCCATTTTTCATGACAAAAACAGATGGGCTGGCAGCAGCTTGATTTTCTGCAAATATAATCAGTTTATTTTGTGAGATGATTATCCGCGTGTGGGAGTTGAACAATGCTATTTTCCTCAGTTTCCCTGGGGTCAAACACTGCAATCCAGACTTTCCTGCATCCTGTTGGCGACCTGAACTTGTTAGCATCTCCATGAGAGGATGACCAAGGGAAGCAGAAATGAAAGGCAGGCAGTTTGACTCCCAGTTAGGAGATGTGAAGAGATATGATTGGGAGCAGAGATAGACAATGACAAGTACAAAGAAGTGTCTAGGTCACCTGAGTTTCAATTATCTATGTTTTATTAGTCAATCCTCTGGACAACTGAGTTAGGATGAATATCTATCTGAATCAGCACATTTATTTAATTTCTGAATATCCTCCATTTTTGTTTATTTTAAATTTATTTTTAAGTTGGAGTATAATTGCTTTACAAATTTGTGTTAGTTTCTACTGTACAACAATTTGAACTAGCTATAAGTATATATATATCCCCCTCCCTCTTAGCTTCCCTCTCAACCCCCCTACCCCCACCTGCCCACTATCCCACCCCTCCAGGTCATCACAGAGCACCAAGCTTAAGTTGTGCTGTAGTTGGTTTATTTTGAACACATGAACCCTTGGAGTGAGATCAAAGCAGAGTTTGAAAAGGGCTCCATAGTGGTTCCAACACTCTGCAGACATCAGTGTTGACATCACTTCAGGGTGTCATTCTCATTTTGGGGGCTGGAAGGGATCTGCTGAAGTTAAGGGGTCCATCTCTCTGCCTTCAGTGGTCCTGAAGTTAAGTTAAGAGAACTCTTGTTCTCTTGTAAGGGACTACCCTACAGTTTCTTTTGAGGCTTTAATCAGAGAATAATAACTGTCATTCTCAGAAGTCCTTACGAGCATGAAGCCAGTTTAAACCCATTTCTTCTTGTTTTGTTCTAAGCAGAGCTGTGGAATATGGATTACAATAATTGGGTCTCCTCCTGGCTTTCTCTCCTTTATGACTCATCCTGGACAATCATATTTATCTGCTACTCTGTATATACATCTTTTTCTTTCCTTAAAATCAGAGGTATGTGTGTATGGCGGGGGGATGTTGGGGATTTTTCAAAGAGCTCTCCTGGAACCTAAAAGGAGAAAAGCTTCATTGTTTTGTTTCCTGGCATAGCTGAAGCCGCTGATAACCGACACCGATAAGCCCAGCAGTAACGGCTTGGAAACCACACATTCTGCTCAGTCATCTCCCTTCGGAACTGTGGCATTTCTCACTCACAATACTGATTTGGTGAGATGAATCCGGTTGATTTTCAAGGGAGCTATGAGTTATAGAGAAAGGAAACTAGTCCATTAAAAACCAAAGCCAAAACATTCCTATTTTCTTCCTTACTTAAAAATATGATCCGATCCTAGTCTGATTTAGTTGGAAAATTAAGCCTTGCTTGGGATTTAAAAATCTAAATTCAAAGGCAGTTGTTAATAGTCACTCTGGGATGGAGAGACCTGGTTTGAATAATATGAACAATTTGATAAAACCAACAAGACAGATGTCTGAAGAAGGGCATACACTCAGGATATCGAGCTCTGAAGCTGTTAGTATTTCAGACAGAGCATGATGCATTGGTTTGAAAAAACATTTTTCTCAGATCCTCTTTCTAAATTAATATCTATCGGTTCAAAATGGTTGCTAGAAGGTAAAGGGTTTAACTTATTTTTTGGTATCATGATAACTAAAAAAAAAAAGGCTATATGACTGAATTGAACCTTTTTAAAAAAATAGGATGCATTCAATATAGTTGCCACATGTAACCCAGTCTATTTTATATTAGGCCTAAACCAAAATTTGAAGTTGTGTAAAATTTTCACTACATTGTAGTCTAAAATTTAAAGATGTAATTGCTTGTCTTTTGAGAATGTCCAATCTTCCTTCTTGATCCACAGATATAACTACATTTTGGCATGTGTTTCAAAGTGCTATTTGTTTGGGCAATTGTTATTTTCAGACTTTCTCTTTTTATGAGTACCATCTAATGCTAAGGTTATGTGCTGGTAAACATACAAAAAGAAATGTATACCTTCCTGAACAGTCTTCCTTAATTTATAAACTTAAAAATCATCTATGTTCTAAATTCTTATAGAGCACCTTACAGGTTCCCTAAGCATTGAAACATTGATAACAGATGTCACTCACAATTTCAAAGATCTCTGCCAAGATGGCCTTTAACTTGAACACTGAAATATAAGTTTGCTCTACCTGATTATTCTCACCAGGTTAACCATCCCTCTCCTCAGTCTTCCAGCTGCAGGGCATTTTTCAGGTGGCATAAAGATAAGCACAGTAGTCAGCATAGCCAAAGAGATGTGCAAGGATGAAACGACCACTGGAGAATTTGGGCCTCTGCCCCTCCTGCATCTGATATTTCAACATATCAGTATAATTCTTCTACTAGATTTCTCTGTGGTTTCTGGGCTGCTCTTTTTTCAGAAATAAGTTTTTTTTTTTTTCCAGTAATAGTAGTTACAGAGCTACTTTGCTACTCAGCCTAGTGTCTTTACTGTGCCCCACTCCACATCTGTACTACTCCATCTCCTAGTTATACATTCTCATGTACCACAAACTGGATGGCAAGCCTAGTCCTAGGAGTCAACTTATCCCTAGAATTGTATGGGAAAAAAAATCAACTTACGGGGCTCCACGAAGAGTTTGGTGCCAGCTCCAAAAAACATCTGTCGGGTGTCCCAGGAGCACCCTGTGACACTGCCTGACAAGTAACCAGTCTGGGGCCAGCCTGGGACCTGGGCTAGAACATCTGTGTCCCGCCTCCCCAGCTCGGGTTCCAGCCTAGAGACCCCTTGGCTCAGAGAGCTACAAAGCTGCACCTGATGAGATCAGGGGGCTAAGCACACAGAGTCCCAGTCCCCTTTGAAGCTAAGAGTAGTGTAACTGCTGGGTAAGGAGGTGAGCATGAAATCCCCAGCCCAGGAGCACTGGGATAGGGGACAGGGCTGAGACAGAGCAGCAGAAGAGGGTGACAGCAGACCAATAGCTGCCTCCGAGATGGAAGATCTAACACCCGTCTATTGGAAGGACTCTCTAAGAACACACTAGCTTGGGAGTAAGAATGGGGCACTGAATATTGACATTTCTTGTAATGAATGTTAGGCCGAGGAGAGTTTTAGACACAGCTCTTTTTCTCATATTCTGTTTCCCTTCTCTTGGGTCACAATCCTGCTTTTTGATTAGAAACTTAATTTCTCCCCCATCACTCCGACTGAGTCTCACAGTAACAACAAATCTACTTTCTAATTCCCTGAGCCTGTGGAAAGACTTTCTAAGGACCCGAGGATTGAACAAGAAATTGGTAGCTGACAGAGGAACCCAGTGGTGCTGCGTGTCATGGACACAGGTCAGAGAAACCAGTGCTTGCTTTGGATTGCTTATTTTTGTTTTATAATTTCTCTTGACTCTGGATCCAGATACAAGCCTCAAGAGGACAGAGTAATCATGTGAAACAGAACTTAAAACCCCATAGATTACTTTGTCTTATCACCAAACAATCAAGAGTCCAGGGTTAGAGCTAGGCGAAAGGGAAGGGTCATTCTTTGCTGTCAAAACTTTAAGGATCGGGGGCTTGTTTTGAAATTCTTAAACCCCCTACCTGAGCCTCATATCATCATATTACACTCAATCTCTGCAGGAAGAGAAAACTGGAGAAGCAATTGGGATATGAATGGTGAGCGCAGGTCAGCATCTCGGCAGAGGGTCTAAGCTTCTGTTTCATCTCTTTCCTTCTTCCTTAGGACTCCCAAAGGCACAGCCTCAGAGATTTGATTCTAACATTGCAGATAACTTTGAATTTCAAGTGGAAATGATTTAAAGGGAAAATGAAACACAATACTTTTTGCTCAGATGCAATTTGCCCAACATCAATCAGACTGCAATCAGTTACAATGTGATTCTGTTTTCCCTCCTTTTCATTGCTCTAGTCTCCCTCTCCTCAAAGATGAGAAAACTCACCAAATTCCACTATTTCCCTGGAATCCCGAGGCAATCAAGAACGCCTGTAAGTTTGTATTACCCTCTGAAAGGCAGAGACCGCCTTGACGCTACCAGTCCCTTTCAGGGCTGTCAGATTGCCTCCTCACATTCATGTACATTTCTCCACTCCTTTATTGCCTCTGAAATAAGAAAAATCAGAATCTAACCAATGCCCCATTGGCCTTGGCATTTTGGAAAGCTTCTGAGTGACTATCGTTCTCTGGACTGGTTCCAGTGACTGACGGTTGGCAGCTAGCCAAACTACCTGAGTACGGCCCCTGGATTTCCAAACACTGGACCAGACTGCCCATGGGTAGTATCCCTAGGAGAGCCCCCTACTTCCCTATTGTCCTGAAGTTGGGGGCTGTGTTTGTACTTTTGGTGTAGACTCCTGACCTTTTACAGAATTCTCAGATTTAGGGCCAACAAGGCAGGTGAGCACAAAACAGTTCTCAGCAGACCCAAACAAGGATGGGACCTTGGAAATAATTGAGTGTGAATCAGGCATGATGATTTAATGCAAGTTCTCAGCAAAAAAAGAGACAAGGGCAGATTGGTTATTGACATCTGAGGCAGAGAAGGTGTTTTTGCTGCAACTCCTTCTTTAATAATATTTTTCTTCTTCTAACCGTCCCTCTCCTTATGCTGCGGCCATGATACTTTTCCCTCATAAACACTGGAAAGACTCTAAAAGATCCAGAGTTTGCCTTTTCCCTAGTCCTAGTCCCTGACCAGGGGCCAGGAGTCTGACCAAGGGCTTTATTTAAGCAGTTGCAGAAGACTTATCAATACTAATCCTCAGAAGAGAGTTTCCAAGTATACACAGAATATTTTCTGAAGAGAGATCTAATGATTTTATTCTCCACTTTTACGTTGGCTCTGTACAGCAACAACAGCAATGACAATGGATTTCCCATTTAGAACCTCCTAACTTCTCAAGAAGCTCTGCTTATTCAGGACTATACCACGACTCCAAGGGAATATACACACTAAATAAAATGCATAACTCACCCGGTTCTATGATGAGTTATCAGCACACCATTTCAGACATCATGACCCAAAACCTCACTACCTATTTTCTCCCTGCCTAGTCTATCTGGTTGGAAGCGGATGGGTTAGCTGGATAAATAAAACTCTACAAGGGTTACTGAGATCTAAGCCTTTCATTTTGGCAGCTTCTTAGATGTGTGTTATCTTCTGAGTGTTGGCATTTAGGGAAGTCCCAGGGTTTACTGCTATTATCTCCTCAACCTGTCATCTCTTACCCCAAGATCTTGCTTCACAATCATACTTTCACAGAGAGAAAGGAATTAATTTGGTTTTGCTGAGAATGTCAAATGGCTGTTTTCAGCAGAAATATAGCTGTAAGGTTCAAGTCAATCAGAAAGGACTATGCCTCAGTTAGAGTTGGAAGGACATGACGGCTGGACCAAGAGTCATTGCTGCAAAAGACTGGGAGTCTTTTAAAAAGATCCCAATACTCTCAGATGTCTGCCATTTCTATAAGTATTTTACTACTTCCAGATGGCTTGTGCTTACATTACCTCAACAAAAACTATTGTAACAAGCTCCATGAGGTGATATTATTAGATCTGTCTTAGAGATGAAGTCATTGGAGCTAAAGAGCAGTTAAGATAGTGACTGAGCTGTGTCTGACTCTTAGGTCCCCAGACCCCAGTTCCCATCCATTGAACCAGAGTGATAGATGACAGGACTGAAAGGAGCTTCAGCTGCCACTTGTCAAAATTCCTTTGGCCACACAAAGACTAAGTAATGGGCATATGGAGAGAGTTTGGACTCCTTTTTTTGTGTCATTTTTCATTAAATCTCAGAATTTCCACTGGATCATAAGACATTCACATCATTGGACTTTCTTTCTTTTCCTAATATATTGTCCCTTAGAACTGGTCTGGCTGATATTCAGGATCTTAGTGTGCTAAGCTGGAAGACACTTTGGAAATCATTTGAATCAGCTAGAGGGAAACTCAAGTACCGTGAAGTTAAGTCACAGAGCTCGTCAAAAAGAAGGATTAGAACTCAGTCTTTCAATTCTTGGCCTAACACGCTTGCCACTGCTCCTCACATTTATTAGATATGCTATAATACAGGTCTGATCATGGCCCAGGTCTGTAAATGGTGAATGCATGGGTGTTAAGTAAGCCGATTCTCTAAGGGCCGTCAGGTAGAGGGAGGCCACAAAGACACCCCAGGATGGAGAGTGGGCCACGAAGACTACTACAGTGCATTCCCACCCTGGATTTTGTCAGAAACTCAGTCCCTGCTCCTCCACCACCCCTTGCTAAATCACTTGCTGGAGGGACTTTCAACAACCTGACAAGTGTTTCCTAAACTGATGAATTAGGAAAATATTTAACAAAGATAATTGACAGATATAGTGGTCAAAATAAGAAGAAGAAGAAAAAGAAAACCGAGTCACTTACTTGGTTCCACGTTCAGATAGGTTCCTTTGCCAAATATTAGTGGATTCTGCACAGCTGATAAGCCCAGTCTAAAAACTGCCTTGCCTTTTCCTTACTGCAGCCCTGGCCCCAGTTGCCAAGTCATGTGACAGTCATCGGATGAGATTTTCTGTCTCATCTGCTTAACCTCTTTCTTCCTGTCTTGGGAGCTACCCTTCAGGACAAAGCAGGAGGTGATTCCTGTGTCAGATAGAAATCTAGACTTTTGCCATGTTATAGTCTGAATTTGTGGTCTGAATAAGAGAGATTGAAAAACAATAGAGTACACGAGGGTATGCTAAGTTGCTTCAGTCGTGTCCGACTCTTTGCGACCCCATGAACTGTAGCCAGCCAAGTTCCTCTGTTCATGGGATTCTCCAGGCAAGAATACTGGAGTGGGTTGCCATGCCTTCCTCCAAGGGATCTTCCTGACCCCAAGAAAGAACCGGCATCTCCAGCAACTCCTGCATTGCAGGTGGATTCTTTACCACTGAGCCACGGGGGAATCCTGTTGGTCATAGAATGGTGATTCTCAACCCTTGGGCTATACTTAGATGGGGCAAGATCTAATAAGTTATGAGCCCCACTCAGAACCTTTCAGGAGATCAGAACCTTTCAGGAGAATTCCATTTCCTATCCAATCAGAGCTTTGTATCATTGACAAACATTGTGCAGCAGCCAGACTTGGTATAAAACAGAACTAGCATCTATTTTAACAACATTTTAAGAATATATTCATGAATTTCAAATTTGAGCAAACTTTAGTGGCGTTCTTACACTTAGATATGACAGTTAAAATAGCTTCTGTCATATGTAAAAACCAGAGTCTATGAAATTTCTGTATGTTACTCACAAAAACCCAGGGAGAAAATATGCAGATTTTTCAGATTAGTTTATGCCCATACAGGATTGCATATTATACTTTGAGAACCACTAAAATGGAGAGTGGTCCTCAGTTGTGTGAAGTAGAAAGGAATCAGAGAACCTGAAATCAAATTCCACTTAGTTTCTTACTTACCAAGTGTGTAATCTTGGCTAAGTTCCTTAAGGTCACTGAGCTTCATTTGCCTCCTTTATAAAATGAGGATACTGTCTTCTGTACTGAGAGGTTGTAAGATTAAGTGAAAGGGTGTATATATAAAGCATTCTGTAAATGTTCACTATAAGTATTAGAATGCTTACTAGGGTCAGACTCAGAGTAAAAGTTTTACTTGAAGCACGAGAATGTAATTACACTAAGCTCAGAGCTCCCCAGGGCAAAGTGTAGGGAGAGGTTGCTGAGACAGGAGAGGATCCTATTTCTTTGGTGTTTGGGATAGAAGTGAGAACTGGAATCCAGGTTTCTGTCTCCTTTGGTCTCTTACCAGGATCAGGTGTGACCACCATTCCCTGCTCTAACCTTCCCTCTTAAATCCAAAAGTACAGGTCCTTGCAGTGACTTACAAGCCATCTTTTCTACATTATCAACCTGACTTCATTTGCAAACTCTCTCCAGGTCACTCACTCTCCTCCAGCTACACAGGCTTCCTTGCTGTCCTTCATGTACCCCGGGCAGCGCTTGTGTCCCCTCTGCCCGGAAGTGCTCCTCCTTCAGAAATCTGCACAACTCACTCCGTCACCCTCTCAGGTCTCTGCTCAAATGTCAGTTTTCCAGTGAAGGCTTCTATAACTTCTTTGTTAAAAACTGCCCACAGCCTCCTTCTATTGATACTCGTTATTTCTCTTCTGTGGTTTATTTTCCTTCACAGGGCTTATCACCACCTAAAGTATTATATATTTTATTTGGTGAGTTTATCATCTGTGTTTTACAGTACACTGTAAGCTCCAACAAGGCATGGGTTTCTGTCTGTTTTGCTCATGCTGATTCTCTGGCACCTGGAAGAGTACCCTGAGTATAGTGCCAGCGACTTGTCACAGGTTGTGAGCTGGGATCGGGCTTGGCTCTGGAAGTGCCTAGCTTGCTTACATTTCTGTTTCCTTTTGCCTTATACCACTGCTGACGTGTCCTCTCATCCATTCATTCGTCTATTCATTCATTCAACAAATATCTATTTACTGCTTTCAGTGTAGCCCTTGTCCTCATGGAACAAGGGAGATAGCTGATAAATGAGCATTCAAAGTTTCAGGTGAAGATGAAGGCTATACAAAATAAAGCAAGGTGGACTCCAAACTGCAAGAGGATGAGTTTCTGGCTTAAGCCCCCCAGGTTGTGGTCCTTTGTTAGGACAGCCCTGTGAAGCTATGCATATATGTGTTCAGTTGCTCAGTTGTGTCTGACTTTGTGACCCCATGGAACATTTACCTTAAATTATGGTTATCATAGAGTCTCTAATATAGACAGTTAAGGTCTCCTGTAAAACATGAATAATGCCACTTAAAAAAAAAAAGCAAGGTGGACTTCCCTGGTGGTCTAGTGGTTAAGAATCTGCCTGAAAATGCAGGACATGGGTACAATCGCTGGTCCAGGAAGATTCCACCTGCCACAGGGCAACCAAGCCTGTGTACCACAACTACCAGGCCCAGATGTGTAGCCCACGCACCGCAATCGGAGAGTATCCCCGATTGCCACAACTAGAGAAAGCCTGCAAGCAGCAATGAAGACCCAGTGCAGCCAAAAACTCAATAAAGTTTAAAAAAATACAGCAAGGTAAAATAAACAAGGACTGCAGAAGACAGCGGGTGGTTGAGGAAGGCCTCACTAGACGTGATGTTTGAGTAAGACCTGGAGAAGGTGAGGGAGAAAGCTAGGGTGAATTCATGAGAGAAAATGGTTCCAGGCAGAAAGTACAGCAGATCGAGGCTCTGCTCTGGGAGATGCTCCTCCTGAGTGAGAGGGAATGAATGCCAAAGATGGGAGCGGGAAAGCTGTCTCTTGGTATTTTAGAAACATGCTGGTGAGCCCAGGATCTTGTGGACTTCTCTTTCTTGAAGGAAAGGGTGATGCTCTGATCATTGTTTGAACCTTTCTGAGTTTAGGGACCCTCGAGCCTGAGGGGTGTAATGTGGGGGATGGGCCTTGCCTGGAGAATGCCTCTTTGGGTAACTGGTTTTGGTTAGGGGGCAGGAGTTCTGCCTTGGTGAAGGATTGTGGTGGGGGTGGCAGCTGGAAGGGAAATGGCTTAACTGTTGCTTCTGACTTGGTAGGCAGCTTGGAAAGAAGCTCATTAGGAGCCTCAGTGGGAGAGCCAGGCAGAGAAAGCTCCACAGGTGCCCCAGTCCAACTGAAGTCCCTAGAAGAGCAGAGTGTTTTAAGTGCACAGGGTTTGGAATTGACAGATGGTACCAATTTTAACTTTGCTAAGCTGTGTCATCTTGGGGAACCTCTCCTGATCTATAAAAATGCAAGTAATAGTACTTAATTTTTGCATAATCATGTGAGAACCAAGTAGAAAGACATTCATGAATAAAGTAGCAGGCTCTCAAAAAGTGGTCGTGGATATGATGATGATATATGAATATCATATAACAGTATATATAATTCTAAGTCCATCCCATGGCCCACTGGCATGAAGATGCTCCTGACCGCCCTTTCTAAGCTCCTGTCATTGTCATGGTCAGTAGCACACATTTACATTGTGGTACTTCATTGCTTGCTGTTTTGTCCTTACTCTGGTTCTGTTTTATGAAGTTAAGTGGCAACCCTAGGTTTTTTCCATCTGGAGGGTTAAAAGCTACGGTGCACCTGTGATGGAGGGTCTGTGTAGACCTGTTAGTTTGGTGCAACCAGGGAGCCCTGCAAGTAAGAACTTGACAGAAGCTCCTAAGGAAAGAGAGCATCAGAAGAAAGTAGGTTTCTGAGGAGATAAAGGATCTGGGTTTGCAGTGATGCTTCTTTATCCACTATTTTGGCCAAAAAGAAGTCACTGTGCAAAGACATTCTGGATCTGGGCTACATGAAAAGATATGCCTTCTCTGGATGCCTGCTATCTTTTCATCTCAAAGGACAATGGAAGGCACCAGCTCAGTATTTCTTAAACTTCAATTAATCACATCTCTTTTGGGGCTCTTGTTTTGGGTCATTTCCATTAGTCATAAGATTTGCTTAATACTTTTCTTTAAATTTACTCACATTTGAACTTAAAATACAATTAAGAGGAAATTTTAAATCACATCGGTTTGACAACCTAGTTGTACTATGTTGATACCATTAAAAGATAGTGCAATTCAAATGAAAAGAACATCTGTCTGTGTACCACCGAAAATCATATGTTATGCATTCTAAACTTAGGGAAACATTGGCTCAAGTAAGTCAGTAAACGGAAGAACTTAATTCATTAGGAAGAAAGGAGATAAGGGAACTCAGCCACTAGCTTTGTCAGGAATGTGAATAAACTGTTATTTCAGTGAGAAAAATTAAAGCCAACAAGATCTGAAGGCAAGAACCTTAATTAGCTGAATTTTCAAATCTTACTATGATTTAAAAAAACAATATATATATATATATATATGATTTTCTTTGCTCTGACACTGCTAGCTGACTTTGGCTCTCCGTCTTTTTCTGGATGCAAAGCCCCTGCCCCACTTCTCCCTTTTGTATGTGAGGTTGGGGGGTGCCCAGCCTGCGCTTCTCCTTTTCCCTTCCTCTGATCTCAATTCCATGCCTCCTTCAGTTCATACACCCAGAACAGTCCTGTCCCCAACCATTCTATGAGAGGAGCCCACTCCATCACACTTTCACCCCACTTCTCTGTAGTCTTCTTTTCCCTTAGAAAACACAATCTGAACACCAGGGCATCAGGCCAGTTTGTGCTGTTACTTTTCCAGCAGACAGCTCCAGCAGACAAGCGGGTCCCAACAAATTTGAGACCCCTTTGCCAGACTTCCCTAGAATCTTTGAAATGGGGTTTTGTGTTGTTTATTACATTTTCTAGCTTCATATTAATCTTCACTTTCTAATTGGAAGCTGCTGCCCACTGGAGATTACAGTCTTTTTTTTTTTTTAAACAAGACACAATTGAATTAAAATGTCACTTAAATGACACGAGAAGATGCCTTCTGAGTTGAGCACAGACCTTTGACAACATTAGCATCGATTCCTTTGTAACAGTTAGTTAGTGAGTGGCACCGCGTACCCTTAGTGAGGAAGATGGACGCCACGAGCCCTCGGGGAGCTACAACCTGGCCATGTCCTATAGGCTTAACGAAAGCATAGCACATCCGCTTTCTTCCTCACTAGTCACCTAACTTCCATTTGCAAACAATTGGAAACAGTCTGGAACTGGTTCCCTTTTTCTGAAGAAAAATGGAGCTGCACCAGCCCACTTTCCCTGGCCTAAGCCTCTGTGCCCAGGAAGCTGATGCAGTTCTGAGCTCTCCTAAGAGCGAGCGTTTGGCTTAAAGATCAGAATTCTTTATATCTGGAGCCAGCTTGATAGAGCCACCCAGTCTCAGCCTAACCTGGTACCTGGTCAGTTATGACTCTCCTGGCAGAGTTGAGCCAGTGATGGTGTGGTTTCTACAGCCTGACCCAAAGCTCAGGCATTGGACAGAAGCTTTTTCAGTCTCCCTGAGCTGTGTGGGGGTCTTTTACAACCCCCAAATCTACATTTTAAGAAAACAACTCCCTCCCAATTCCTATGGAGGAGATTACCAGTAGTTCAGATCTTCCCCAAACCCCTCCTTGACACAATATTGGTGCTATTACTACCCATTTCACATTCCCTGATATTTCCACCCCCTGAGATGGAGGATTACCTTTCAAAGAACAGATAAATGAATTACTTACTTGGTTCCACGATGAGGCGGGTCCCTTTTCCAAAGATGATCTTGTCAGTCTCACACAGAGCCTGAGGGCTTTCCAAAAACCTCAGCAGTGCTCCCGCCTTTCTTCTTCCTATCAGCTTGAGGCTGGGAGGATCTTGAGGGTTTGGCTCTTAGAAAGATGGCACTTGATGCCCATCCAACTGGCTCATGCTCATTTAGTCAATTGCAGAGTCACAATTGCTTTTGTGTTTGCTTTTGGAAGGTGCTGTCTGAAGAGAAGGCAAGAGCACACACTCCTTATGGTGGACATTTCCTGGATAGGACATTTTGTGAAGTTCTTGGAATGGTTACTTTCTATTATTTTAAATTTTTCTCATTTCCTAGATGCACACTTAACTCTTAGGAGATGAGTGTTGCCCAGGGGATGGGTCTTGGATCCATGACTATTCCAGAGTCAAAGGCTTCACAGACACCAGAGCTGCTTTAAGTCAGATAATATGTGGCATATCCACAGTGACAGCATGAAGCACCAGACCTGCCCTGGGGATTGATAGCATATTCAATGTTAGAATGATCCGCTACTACTGGTGATGATCTAAAACCAAATCCCTGCCTTTAAATTCATCTTCCCAAACTGCATAGCAAACCACACAGGCAAATGTCTCTAGGAATCTGGGTTTAGAAATTCCATGATTCTTTTACAGTAGAAACCAAAACAAGGATAGCTTTCAAGGATCACTTTTTTGTATTCCTCAAATATGGGTGAAATACCAAGAGAAAATTCAAGAGAAAGCTGCAGTGAGAGAGAGGCTAGCAGTAGCAGCTGGCAGGGGCAGTTGGGGGGTGGAGGTGGGAGTTGGGGTGTCACCTCTCTTGGTTTGGACAATTTTCTGGCATTCTTTCTGGTCACAGAGGAAGGAAGGACAGCTATTTGCTGTGTTAGTTTCCTAGGGCAGGGTAGCCAGGCTATGGATTTCCCAGGGAAATGTCTTTTGGGCCCCTGCAGTTTTTGTACAGATCTCTGTGGGTTTTGTATCACCGTGCGTATCCCACCCACAATGCTACAGTCCTTTACAAAAACCTCCCCTACGGTTTTGCCCAATGTGGCCTCTTAGAACTACAGGGCCAGGTGTTTTCTCCAACTCATGCTCCAGCGAGATCAAAAGGGTTTGGCTTAGGTCAGGGCCAGCTTCCCAGGTGTTTCTGTCTGAGGTTCTTCTGAACCCCTGGCTAGATCTGTCTTGGAGTCTGTGACTAGAACAGATCAAATCATGATGTCTACTCCCACTATGCTTTCTGGCTAGTCTACTCTAGATGGTTTCCCCAGAAGAGTTTGCCAGACCTGAATATCTCAGCTGGATTCTACAAGCTGTAGGTAAGCAAAAAATGTCTGTGGCTAATATAATTTCTTCTTTATCTTGCTCAGCTCTCAAATTAATTCTCTTTACTCCACTTTGCACAGGGGGAATATCATACAACTGACAAAGGACTTTCACATAAACTTAGAATTTTATCTTCTCCATTGACTCTCTGGTGCTAAATTCAGGGCCAGTAGCTCATATACTACTTAGTGTGACTTGGAAAACGTGACCCGCTGGGCGAATGCAGAGATTCCCCCCTTGGGTTCAATGTGGTGAACAGAGAGCTGCTTTGCAAGCTTTCTTAAAGGCTTCCCTTTCTTCAGCTGATGTAGCTCCACACCAGGATCTTGGCTCAGCTAGCAGAACTCAAGCTGAATTTTAACCCTACTTGTTCCCTAGGCCAAGAGCTGACTAATATAGATGTTAAGCCTTGGAGGGACCCCAACTATGAAATTACCTTCCAGAATTTATGGTAGCTCCCCACTTAGTTCAGAATAGGATAGTTTGGAACACAGGCTTTTGCTTACCTTTCTAGTCCTCTATCTTATACCTTGCCACATGCTCCCTTAAACTCAACTGCCTCAGACTACTTGCTTCCTGAAAGGGCCATGTTCTTTCATTCTTCTTTGCTTTGCCCTGTGAGTGCTTTTGTCTGAAATGCCCTTTCTTTTTTTAGTTCTCTAGTTTGGTCCCTTACTCACTTCCTTAGATCCTATTGAGTTGCTGGTCTGAGCTTAGCTGCGGATGTCCCTGGGAAGTCCTATATGACTGCTAATGACTGGACTGTGTTAGATACCCCTTTCCCTGAATCTTCTTGCATCCAATGCTGCCCTATCATTGCTCTCAAAACCCCATTCCTTTCATCTTCATTAGGTTAAGACCCTTGAGAGAAGAGATTTCTCTTGCTCATCTCTGTGTCCTCTGTTCCAGCACAGTGCCTCACTGACTGAGTGCTCTGACAGTGCCTTCCGAAACTATTTTAGAGATACGGTATCTCGTATTGAGAAAGGGTAAGCTTGAGGTGACAGGACCAGGGCCAGACCCATTCCTGGCCCTCTGCTCTCTCTGACCCTGGGTGCCTGATGAAATACTATCTTACATTTGTTTATCACTGTGCCCAGTTATTTTCACCATTAGTTGTAAATAACTGGGTTTTTAACATTGGCCTCAGTTAAGCATCATTGGCTTCTCTGGTGGCTCAGACAGTAAGAAATCCGTTTGCAATGCAGTAGACCTGGATTCGATCCCTGGGCTGGGAAGATCCCCTGGAGGAGGGCATGGCAACCCACTCCAGTTTTGTTGCCTGGAGAATTCCATGGACAGAGGAGCCTGGCAGGCTACAGTTCATGGGGTTGCAAGAAGTCGGACACAACTGAACGACTAAGCACAGCACAGCACAAGCATCACTGAGAAGATAAATTTGTTGTGCTTTGCTCCACATCATGAAATATATTCCAAAGCCAAAGAGAAATGAGTTCTGTGTTGTCAACATATTTGGAGTATTCGAATTACTTTCTTTCCACTAACATGAGTAATCAAGGATGAACTGTGCCTCTGGAGAAGCATCCTAGAATGTCATAAATAAGACAGTCTTCAAGGATCATATGTTCACTTCCCTATGTGTTCAGAGGAAAGAATCTAGAAAGATCCAGAGAGGTTTCACAACTGGCCAAGGCACTCAACTTGAAAAGAACATACAAGAAATCAAGTATCCCAATTCCTAGTCCAATGATAGTTTTTGGTACACTTAAACTTTGATATTTTATTTTGGTCTTTGGTCTTTTATTCCGACATTTGTTATTTGAAAGTGTCTTAACATCTGCTCAGTCCTCCAGCTGATCTTTTTCCCTGGAGTGCCCTTAGAATGGCCTGGGCAGCCCAGCATTTTCTTTCTTTATGTAGCTTTTCATTGTTGTAGGAGATGCTCTTCTGTGGGAGAGGGGAGGGGCAGGCCCAGGGTGGTTTCATCCTGAAGTTCATCTCTTCCTGGTAGGAGGCTGGGTCATTCTCACTGTCAGAGAAGTACATTCTCAGAGGCGATCAAAGGACAGGGATGGTCTGAGGGTATTGAGTTTATCATGGTTTTTCCAGTCCTTCGTAGGATCAGGTTTCCTGCTGGAGACTCAGAGCACTTGTAGAAAATTTATGAGGTGCCAGGCAGAGAAAAGAAATGGGGATTGAACTGGGGCATCCTAGAGCTTTTAATTTTGCAGTTGTGGACTCTGAGCTTGCTTTATTTATCTCCACCCCCTGCTCCTGATATTGACATGTACTCTTTGAAGGTTATAGACAAACTGCAGTGTATTCAAAGCCGAATACTAGGCTATTGAAAAGACTTCCAGCCACATACAGGCAGGAACAGCTTGGGAGATACTGGAGGTGTTTGTTTGATCATAGTCTTCAGATAACCATCAGGGTAGAGCTGGCTTTTTAGAAGACAGCTGGGTTTACTCATAGACGTATGCCTTCTATCTATTGCAATATTTTAGTGTGCTTGAAATATACAAGCAAAATTTGGCCTTATACAGACAAACATGTAGTCCAAAAAAGTAGGTTGGTTGCAATTTGAAATCTGAAACTGTGCTAATGAACTTTTCTTATTCTTTTCCATTAAAATCCTCTGGTTTAGCCTGTATTTTGATTGGAACTTTCACCCATGCTTGGTTTTGTAACATTATCCATTAGTCTTTTTTTTTTTTGAGAATAGAAAAAAATAATTAAAGCATTAAATTGTACAAATTACAAATCTGTTCCAAAATATACTTACATTAAATAAAATACGCATTTCAGTAAGAGATCTACAGTGAATGACTGCATTCTGGGAAGCTTCACGACACCTAGGCAGGGCCGACAGTCGTGGGAAGAGCTAAGAGACTTCGCACCAATCACAGTTTGTAGCGGGTTTCTGACGGCCAGTCTGCGAGCTACACTGAGCACGTCATGAGCATCACCTGCGCGGGGTTGACAGGGGCGGGGAGAAGCAGCTCTAGCCTCGACGCTGAGTTCATTCTCATCAACAGCCTATACAGTACAGTTTCAAAAAAGTAAACATGTTAAGGTAAGCAGACAACTCTTTAGAATCCCAGACACATTTTCTGGCTGTATTTATGTGGAACTCTGCGGCTACAATGGGCGGTCGTGAAGAGGTTCTTCCTCGGGACAACACGGTCACAGGACTCGGACGAGCCGGCAGGACTGAGGGGCCGGCAGGACTGAGGGGAGCCGAGGACTGGAGAGGGGCTCCCTCTGGTTGCGGGTGGAGCCCATCTTCTCACGCACAGTCCGCGGCCCTGCAGTCCTCTCCCCGTATCATCTGGCGTAGCGCTTAATGTAGTCCTCCACTTTACTCCGGAAGTCCTCCTTGTCTCGCAAATGATGTTCCGCAGCTTCGATATTCAGTGGATCATCAAAATTCAACAGATCAGTAAACAAAGAGTTTAATCCCCAAACAACATCCTTCAGCGTCCTCGTGGGGGCCCAGCCAGTGCCGTCGATCGAATGTTCTCTCAGTAAACTGAGACATATCTCGCCGGTCTCAGTGATGTTGGGGTGCCAGATCCTGGTCAGGCATTTCACTTTTGGAGGCACCATGTTGTATGCATCAGGAACTTCAGTTTCAAACTGAAATTTTCCACCCTGGTAGTAACCCTCATCTGGGGTGACAGTTAGCTGAAAGCAATGAAGCTTGTTCGGGTCAGGAAAATGCACTTTACAGGTACAAGGTAAATTAGCTTCAAGTTCTGCAACCTCTTTAACAAGCAGCCTGTCCCTCACAGACACCCTCCGAGTGGAGTCAGAAGCTGTGGCTGATGCCCGGGACCCTTTGAGACCGTCATCCCGCTTCAGCTTGCTTGCCAGCGTCAGCATCACTGCTGCCTTTTTCCTGGGCCCCCCGAGACAGGCGAGGTGGGCGCGGCGCCCAACACCATGCCCCGGCCGGCCGGCGGCGGCGAGACGCGGCCCTTCACCTCCATTAGTCTTTTTGCAAAATAATTGGTTCACTGAGTTGGGCGATTTCTGCATGTTGGCATATTTCATTATACAATATCAAATGTATCACAGTAGTTAACATGACCACCAATATTTTAAAATCAGAACTGTTAAACAACTGTATGGTTTAGGGAACCATACAGCTCATATGGCAGATACAAGTTTCCCAAATTCTGTTTTTAATATATATATTTAAAAATTTTTATTTATTTATTTATTTTTGGCTGTGCTGGATCTTCATTACTGTGCCGGCTTTTTGTTAGTTGTGGAGAGTAGGGGCTAGCATCTAGTCACAGTGCATGGACGTCTCATTTCAGTGGCTTCTCTTGTTGCAGAGCACGGGCTCTAGGTGCTCCAGCTACAGTAGCTGCGGCCCCTGGGCTCTTGAGCACGGGCTCAATAGTTGTAGCGCTCTGGGCTTAGTTGCTCTGCGGCATGTGGGAGCTCCCAGATCAGGGATAGAACCTGTGTCTCCTGCATTGGCAGGCAGATTCTTTACCACTGAGCCACCAGGGAAGCCCCCAAATCCTAATTTTTGCCTGAACCCTTAGATTTTAATCATTGGCCACAACGGTCCATTGTTTTCCTTGATGTGCAGGCTCAATTCATTTTCAAGAAAATGCCTGACAACTACCAAGATCTGATTAACCATGGTTTCTCTGCTAGTTATTCTGTCAAGCAAAATAACTTGTTCAGCTATGAAAAAGTGGCTAGTTCCGCTTGTGACTAAAGCAATTGCTCACGTTTTCCCTTGAGATAATCTAAGAATTTGGAATGCAGCACAAGTGCCCTGTGTGTACTTGCACTTCTGTCACTCATAATACTAAGAAGACATGTACTCAAGAGTGGAGATTGAATAAAACTAATAGTTGTACTGCTTTTTCAGTGTTACAGCCTGAACTGTATCCTTCCCAAATTCATATATTGAAGTCCTTATCCCTCATACCTCAGAACGCATCCTTATTTGGAGATAAGGCCTTTAAAGATAAGGTAGAATGGGCCACTTACACTGGATTAGAGTGGTCCCTAATCCAGTCTGACTGGTGTACAATGAGGAAATTTGAGAAACAAAGAGAAGAGACACAAGGGATTTGCACGCATAGAGCAAAGTCCACATCAGGACGAGGGGAGAAGGTGGCCATCTCCAAGTCAAGAAAGGAGGATTCAGGAGAAACCAGCTATGTGGGCACCTTGATCCTGGATTTCTAGCCTCAGAACTGTGAGAAAATAAGTTTCTATTGTTTAAATCACTAAGTCTGTGGAATTTTGTTATGGCTACTGATGCTGCTAAGTCGCTTCAGTTGTGCCCAACTCTGTGTGACCCCCAGAGATGGCAGCCCACCGGGCTCCCCCGTCCCTGGGATTCTCCAGGCAAGAACACTGGACTGGGTTGCATTGCCTTTGTTATGGCAGCCTAGTCAATTAATATAGTCAATAACATTTTTAAGTGAAACTGGCTTTTTACCCCCCTGCCAATATAGAAGTGAAGGATACAATGACCTCTAATATAGAATTAAGACTTCTGTCTTGTTTCATGTTGAGGGAGCAGGAGTGTTACCCACCACTGTTTTTGCACCATTAGGGCAAATGTCGACACAGAGAAAAGGGCAGATATTGTTTTGATATTATTATGAAACTTGGTCTGACCTCATGGAATCCCTGAAAAGGTCTTTGGGTCCTTGGTGGTTCATGGACTACCCTTTGAGAACCCCTCTCCTAGTCTATGTGGTTTGTGCTGCCAAAGCCGCAATGGTAGCAGTCAACCCAGGCTTGCTCCACTACTTCCCCACTCTCTAACTTGTTTACTGGAGATTAGCCTATTACCTGTAACATATGCTTTCAGTACCCATACTATATTTCTGTAGTAATATTTTAAACTTTCTGTTAAAAATGTTATTTATATCTTTAAATGATAGGTAGTTAGGAGGGCAACTTGAATTTTTGGCAAAACCTTAAAGGGGAGGAATAGACTGACTTGGCTTTCATGGTTAATGGGTCAAGCAATACACTTAGCAGCTGGACAGGAAATAAAAAGGGCCAGGGTTTTGAACTGAGACCCATAGAAAGTCCCAAGAATGGATAAACCTGGCTGAATTCTCCTCAGTCAGGGAGCCCCCAACACACTTTGTCTTTTGTTGAAACCTTCGCCTACCTTCTCTGTGATGCCCACCTTGTGCAGGGAAGTAAGCTTGAGAGTCCACTGCTTGGAGTCCTTTGGGTATCTGTAGAGGCCTGGCACTGCCCCACCCCCACACAGGTGGAAGACTGGATTTGAGCTACAGTCATTATCTCAGATCTTGAAAGACAGTGATTTTAAGATATACTATTTATGCCTATTTCTTGAATTAGAATAGTTCAAGATCTGCAACATCATCCCTGGCAGTTTTCTCATTAATTTTACCTGTGTATTCACTGGCAGAGTCCTTGTTGTCTTAGAAATACGTCACATGAACATACAGTTTCAGTTTCTTGAAACATCATTGGATTCAGGGTTTCTTTTTTTTTTTTCTTATTAAACTTTTTTTAATGGGTCTCAAATTCTGTGACAGATTTTTGGTCAAGTTATTTTCATTAAAAAGTACTGATTTTAAAAACTAATAACTTAAACTGCCACACACAAAACATATGGTCCACAAAAACATTCTCCTTTCCTTCTGCAGGTTTTACGATGCATTGTTATCATTAACCAGTCTTTTACTATTAAACTTAAATGGCCAGTTGAGACAAACAGTTCTGAGACTGTTCTTCCACCACTGATTAAGACTGGGGTGGCAGGTATTGGGGATAATATTCATTCAGCCTTCTGAGCTTTGTGGGCAGACTTGGTGACCTTGCCAGCTCCAGCTGCCTTCTTGTCCACTGCTTTGAGGACACCTGCAGCAACTGTCTGTCTCATGTCACGCACAGCAAAACGGCCCAGGGGAGGGTAGTCAGAGAAGCTCTCAACACACATGGGCTTGCCAGGAACCATATCAACGATGGCAGCGTCACCAGATTTCAGGAATTTAGGGCCATCTTCCAGCTTTTTCCCAGAACAACAATCAATCTTCTCCTTCAGCTCAGCAAACTTGCAAGCAATATGAGCTGTGTGACAATCTAGCACAGGTGCACAGCCAGCACTGATTTGGCCTGGATGGTTCAAAATAATCACCTGAGCTGTGAGGCCAGCAGCTTCCATGGGTGGATCATTTTTGCTGTCACCGGCCACATTGCCACGACGAACATCTGTGACAGAGACGTTCTTGACATTGAAGCCCACACTGTCCCCAGGAAGGGCTTCACTCAATGCTTCATGGTGCATTTCTGCAGACTTCACTTCGGTTGTTACACTGACTGGAGCAAAGGTGAACACCACGCCAGGTATGAGAGCACCAGTCTCCACATGACCCACAGGGACAGTACCAATACCGCCAATTTTATAGACATCCTGGAGAGGCAAACACAAGGGTTTGTGAGTTGGGCGAGTTGGTGGCAGGATGCAATCCAGAGCTTCACGCAGGGTGGTTCCACTGGCATTGCCGTCCTTACGGGTGACTTTCCATCCCTTGAACCATGGCCTGTTAGCACTTGGCTCCAGCATGCTGTCACCATTCCAGCCAGAAACTGGCACAAACGCTACTGTGTCGGGGTTGTAGTCAATTTTCCTAATGTAGGTGCTGACTTCCTTAACAGTTTCCTTGTATCTCTTCTGGCTGTAGGGTGGCTCAGTGGAATCCATTTTGTTAACTCCAACAATTAGTTGTTTCACACCCAGAGTGTAAGCCAGAAGGGCATGCTCACGGGTCTGCCCGTTCTTGGAGATACCTGCTTCAAATTCACCAAGACCAGCAGCAACAATCAGGACAGCACAGTCAGCCTGCGATGTCCTTGTAATCATGTTTTTGATGAAGTCTCTGTGTCCTGGGGCATCAGTGATGGTAACATAGTACTTGCTGGTCTCAAATTTCCACAGGGAGATGTCAATGGTGATACCACGCTCATGTTCAGCTTTCAGTTTGTCCAAGACCCAGGCATCTTTGAAGGCGTCCTTTCCCATCTCGGCAGCCTCCTTCTTGAACTTCTCAATTGTTCTCTTGTCGATTCCGCCACATTTGTAGATCAGATGGCCAGTCGTGGTAGACTTCCCTGAATCTACGTGCCCAATGACAACGATGTTGATGTGGGTCTTTTCCTTTCCCATTTTGGCTTAGGTTTAACTGTGGTTTTCATGACACCTGTGTCCTGGCAGCAAACCCGTTGCAAAAAAGCAGATTCAGGGTTTCTTTGAGATAAGCAGTATTCTTTAAGAAAGCATGCTAAGAAAAGGGTACAAATAAACTTATTTACAAGGTGGAATTCTTGTATTCTTGCCTGAGAAATCCTATGGGTAGAGGAACCTGGTGGGCTACAGCCTTTGGGGTTGCAAAAACAACAATGTGATATCTTAGCCAGACCAAGGATCAAAACTGCAACCCTTGCATTGGAAGGCAGATTCTGTCTTTTATAAATGGTTTTTAGAAATGAGAGTTCAGTCAAATATTATGCATGTAATTAGGTTACTAACTTAAGTTTCTTCAGTCTGCAATAATTCTCCTTCCATTGCTTTCCCTCCACTGTACTTGTGTTTTGTTCCATCATACTGATTTTTGAAGGGGCTGGGCCTGTTGTCCTGAAGAATATCTCACTTTCTGGACTTGTCTAGTTGTTTTTTTGGAATCTGACTTGTTGTTCTTCTGACTCCCTTGCCTCCTGCTAGTACTAAAGGCTGGATTAGGCTTTGTTTATTTTCTTATTTTTGGCAGGAATACTGTGTAGGGGAGGTCATGTCCTGAGTATGATATCATGTCAGGATAGACATAATGACTGGATGAGGCCAAGAGCTATCACTAGGATAAGGTGGTGGCAGAAAAATCTATCTTTGGTAAAGTTTTATATTCCCATTGTGAGCAGCAAATAACTTGAGACATCACAAGGTTTTAAAGCTTTTTCTTTATTGGACTTTAAATAATTTTTCCTGCATGATTGTTTGCCTGAAGCAGGGTGTTAGTTCACATTTTTTCTTCCTACAGCTGTGAATCCGTATAACACCAGAAAGAGATGTTATAAACTCATCACTAAATGCTGAAACATTAATATCTGAAAGAGTTCACTCTTTCAGAAATTGTAACCCAAGGATGATATGTTTAATATCAGCTCTATAAATGAGAATTTCATTAAAAGTGTGATATCTGTGAACTGCAAATGAGTTCTTTTTTTAAAAATTTTATTGAACTGATGTATTATATTTTTTGAGGCAGGGGCCCCCAGCCTTTTTGGCACCTGAAACTGGTTTCATGGAAAGCAATTTTTCCATGGACAAGGGTAGATGGTATAAGGGATGATTAAAGCACATTATATTTAATGTGCTTAATTTCCATTATTTAGAAATTTAATTAATTTATAAATAGTTGAATTTATTTACTTAATTTATATTATTTTAATAGAAAACAAAATATTTTCTATTATTATTATATCAGCTCTACCTCAGATCATCAGGCATTAGATCCTGGAAGCTGGGGATTCGTGCAAGCCATGAGCTCAGTCATTTTGAACAACCTGGGAGGAAGCCTAGGTATAGTTTTCTTCCTTGATGGATTTATTTTTCTGTTGTAAACTCACAAAGAGCAATGTGGCATGGTAACAGGTATTATAATCCCAGGATGAAGGGGTTAATCCCTGTGCTCTGGGATCAAACACTAGCAGGGTCAGCAGAGTGAAAGACAGGCCTGTGGGATTCACATTGATTAATTTCTCTTCTGATTGATCGGAATTTTTCTGAGTTCCCAAGAAATATCTTTCAAAAACACATAGTGTAAGTGGGTGGGGATAAGTGTAGCATTTGCTCAGAGATGAGGAGAAAGATGATTTCTTCACTCTGAAATAACATTCCCAGTTGGGTGGGTCTAGTGGAATCTTCAAGGACCCACTTAAGGCTCATCTCCAAGAGCTCTTCCCAGCTAACTCTACTCAGAAAAAAGAATTTACCTGCCATGTCTCTTTACTTACCTTGTGGCAACTCAGGCTTTCCTTTGAAGGGTCTGTACTCTTCATTTGTCTAGTGTTACCTAATAACTACCTTCTTGCTATCTCTACTCCCTCATTTGACAGTTTTCTCATTGAACAAGACACATGAACTGTCAGGGTTTGAGAATTTAGTGTTATATTTTCACCTTGCAGATCTGCTTTTATTTATGGACTTTAGAAATGTGTTACAAAAGTGGTCTATTTCAATCAGTAGAATTCAGTTCACAACAACCACTTTCCAAATACTCGTTTTGTTTCACACTGAGCTTATGAAAAGAGGAATCATATAAATCAGACAGACATGGGTTCAACTTCTTGCCTCACCATATACTCCTGGGTGACCCAGTACTCAGGCTACTGTGTGTGCATGCCTGCTGCTAAGTCGCTTCAGTCGTGTCTGACTTTTTGTGACCCTGTGGACCGTAGCCCTCCAGGCCCTTCTGTCCATGGGATTCTCCAGGCAAGACTATTGCAGTTGGTTGTCATGTCCTCCAGGGGATCTTCTGACCCAGGGATCAAACCTGCGGCTCTTAGGTCTCCTGCATTGGCAGGCTGGCTCCTTACCACTAGTGCCACCTGGGAAGCCCACACAGACTCACGGTCTATTAATTCCACTTCCTATACATCTCCCATGATGTTCTCTTTTACATGGCCATGAACATATGTTTAATAAATTTTGCTAAAATGTGGGGAGATTATTTATTTTGATGACTTTGGTGATACTCGTTCACATTCTGAACTATTGTAAGTAGACATGTGGGGTAAATCTCTAAAGAAAGGAGTCAGGAGGCAAGTGGGTAATAAGCTTGTATATTATTTTCCCCTGACACTCAGAGGTTGGTTCCTGATGCCGAGACATATGTAGCAGAACATAGCTGGGGTTTTTGAACAAGGGTTTAATACACTTCAACCTCTGTGGTACGTAGTCACAGTGAAGCATAACTTTACAATAACCCTCCTCTTCCTTTTATCTTTTCCTTGGCATGTTGCCATCACCACCCTCTGCCATCTAGAATAGCTCAGAAATATCCTTTCTCCAATGCTGTTATTGTGTTGAATGCTATGAAATTCATGTAAAAACTATTTTAATCATAAAAATTCATAAGTAATACAGTATGAACCTAAAAGATAAATTGGCAAAGGACAAATGAAGAGTCACTCATTGGATAACAAACTTAGAAAAATGTTATATGCTTCTAGTAATAAGAATGTAAATAAAACATCAATTGAACTATTTTTAAAAACAGAATTAAATTTTTGATTTAAGCAATGTTTTGTTAGAAAAAGTTATGTTCCCAATGCTGATAAGATGTTGGTAACACTATAAATTGCTATATATTTATTGGAAGCCAATTAGTTAATATCAAAATGGTGAAGATATTAATACTAGTTTGAGCAAATATCTTCACTTTGGGAAATTCCCTGTGAGACAATACCATATATGTTTAAATGAAAGGTCAAATTCATTAGTTTCAGAGAATGGAGAGTCCCCTTATATTTGATTCTTTGAAAAATTTACAAAAAGCAATACTATAATGCTTTCACACAATTGTTTGATTTTTCACAGTTAAGTACAATTTAGTGAAGATCCTTTTACCAGGAATGATCTTCATCAAGGCAGGTTCTACAATACTCTGGAAGTCAGCTGATGAGATTAGTGAAAAAGATAGGTATAATTTAAAAAAACTTAACTGCTTTTCTTGGGATTATGCTTTTAAAATTATGTGTTCAATATTGTTTAAACAAATCTTTTAAAATGAATGTTTTGTTGCTGAGATCATGAATACTCAATTACAGGCTAAGTGGAAAAGCAATAGTTGTACTATTTTGTGAATTAGTTCTGTGGGTTTAGAAATGTTTTAGTAATGACTTCATACATGGATTCCCAATGTGCTTAGTTTAAATAATGTAGGCATATTGTAGTTACATGTAGATGCATGATATGCTTGGAAAATGTTTGAAGATAAAAAACAGTTCTAGTGATGATAAATACATCAGCTTAAGTTGCTATTAAAGAAATAAAACTAAATTTTATGAACTAAGAATGGAAAAAAGTTTATTTCAAAATCAATAAACAATGTAATATGTGATTTAAATTAAGTATGTGTAACTGAATTGATGTATTAAACATTTAAAGTAAAACTTCACAATTTTATTTACAACCTTAATATATTTATACATTCAGGTATATTTTAAATTTTATTTAAATCCTCTAATCGAGGAAAAATGGGAACTTACTTCATATATATATATATATATACACATATACATATATATATACTGTAAATGTATGCATATGTAAATAATATGTATATGTAGTTACATATACACAAAGTTTACCTCATATTACATATCACAATTTTAAGTAATGGAAATGTTACATGTGGATATATTCCTTAAAACAATTTTTACCATTGGAGAAATGTAGAAGTTGCTCAAATTCTCCATCATACAAGAACTGATTGATACACAGCAAGTTTCTAAGTACAGTATTAATGTAGATCATTAAAGATAGTGATCAGTATAAGTATCTAATAACATGCAATTGACTTTATAATGTAAAAACTGATGAAGTGTGTATATGGAATATGATTCCATATACACAGTATGTAATAATCTATACACCAAAAAAGAAAACTGGGAAGGAATATACCCAAATCAGTAACTGTAGTTGTTTTTTGGTGTCAGTTGAGTTTTTTTCAATATGGACACTGTGATGAATTTTAAGGAAGGAAGAACTCAGGTCATTGAGTTCTAGCTCCAACCACACAGACAATCTGCCTACCTGCACTCACTCTCTGACAAGGATGTTTCTTTCACGGCTGAAAAATGGCAACTATGTAAACATGTTCCTGCTATTAAATCAAATAACACACATTTAAATTTGATTTTTTTAAATTGGTCTCAATTCTGGGCTTCCTCCTGAATGTAAGAAGAGAAGTGCCTGCTTGAAGACTTGTAGACCCTCCTTGTCTGATCGACGCGGAGTCTCCAAATAAGAGGGAACAAACTTCAATGTTTCATTTTGGGCAGTACCCAAAGCTTTGAAAATTCTGCTATGGTTGCTTTAGTCTTTAGCTTATGGCTCTTAGGGCTCAGCTGGTAAAGAATCCATCTGCAATGCAGAGACCCCAGTTTGACTCCTGGGTGGAGAAGATCCACTGGAGAAAGGATAGGCTACCCACTCCAGTATTCCTGGGCTTCCCCAGTGGCTCAGCTGGTAAAGAATCTGCCTGCAATGCAGGAGACCAGGGTTCTATCCCTGGGTTGGGAAGAACCCCAGGAGGAGGGAAAGGCTACCCACTCCAGTATTCTGGCCTGGAGAATTCCATGGACTGTATAGTCCATGGGGTCGCAAAGAGTTGGATGCGACTTTCACTCTCTGTTAAATACAATGCTCCCTCTCTCTCATCCCAACCCCAGAAAACCTAAAGCCTCCAACTGTTTCCATTGTTAATTAAATTAGTGTCAGCTGAGTTCTGGTAATTTCCTGATACCAGGTTTTGATGGAAACAGAATAAAATCATATGAAGGATGTGGTAGGGAGGGTCCAAAGGGCCCAGAAAGATGAGAATGAGGAGCCATGGATGACCTACTTTACAGTCTGCAGGGATGGCAGCTGGCAACCTCCCTTAGCTATTGCCAAGACTTTGGATTATTCTGACCACAGCTAAGCACTTCTTTTGTAATAGCTGCAGGATTCAAGGATTCAAGGACTCCTTGAATTCTCACACTTTCTTTCAGAGACACTAAGAAAATATACATTGTAATAATGACAATTTTATTTTCTAGGAAGCTCAAGTTAATATCAATTCAAGTGATGAGCACTCTGAGTCCACATCAGTATTTTCCTTGGTACTAATGTCTTTGTGTCTTGCCTTATACTTTGTCTCTGTGTTTCCCGTTTTCCTTAGCTCTACCAAGTAGGCAGTGCACAGAAGGGACCACTTTCTTAGGTCACAAAGATAGCAAAAGAAATCTGTAGACTTAGGGAAAGCCAGTGAACAGTCTATCACAGACAGTTGGGATTCAAGGACATCCTTGCAGGATGTGACAAAAACTAGTAGTAACATTCTGATGAGCAGAATCCCCAGCCCCACTGTCCTCCATGTGGAGAAAGGAAAGGTCCTGCTGCTCATGGCTTTGAAAACCTGTCCAGAGTGTGATGACTACTTGGATTCAGAGAGTGAGATGGCAAGGTCAGTGATTTAGGAAGGCATTCTGTCCAAGCTTTGGATAGATTTGCAGGCATGCCTAAAGTACATGTAAAGTTGTAACATTCGCTTTTTAATAATTCCCGTGACTCCCATTCTCTTAAAAACTTGGCCATAACTCAGACGTCTCACCTCCCAACAGGAAGCATTAAATCCCTGAAGATGCTCAGGAACAAGTTTCCCAGGCACTTTCTTTGGGCAGGTGTTAGATGATGGATGGGATCAGAAGTATGGGAATTTCTGAGAGACAGATTCTCATGCCCTGCCTGGGGGATGCTTCCTGGGTAGTTGGCGGTTGTGCCCCACATCTGCTGTGAACTGGCTGAAAGCCAGCAGCTTTTGTTCTCTGAATAGGAAAGGAACTCAAATGTGGGGTGTTAGGGGGTACAAGAACCACAGAATGTGGACAGTCTGACTCATCTTTTGGGTTAGGTGGGTGGTTAGAAGCTTAAGTCATCAGGGGAGTTGAGGAATTTCTCAGCATCCAGGTCCCATGCATTCCATCACTTTTCACTTCTCTCTTAGAATATAGGTTTTTCCAGGATCATTAGCCAGTGTGTATAGTCTGACTTCTGGGATCAATGTGGTGGCGTCAAAAATGCTGAAGAAGGAGATCTTCCTCCAGATGTCATGGAGACCAGATGACTTGGGATGTGGAGCCAAAAAGCAATGGGAGAACCATCCCAACCCCTTATGGCAAAACCTCTATCAGAGAGAAAGCCATTGTAGGAAGAAGGTGTGTATGATTTTTCTTCTGTAAATAGAGGTTAAATAATTTCAGTACAAGATTGTCCTCCTTCCATACACTGATAATTGAGTTAATTAGTGTATGTAGGATGGAGTCACAATTTTCATCACAGAATTGTCTGTATTCAGAATTATGTATAGGAAGTGGGAAAAATATATCCAAATGTAAAAAGGGGATGATTAGAGACCTGCCTTATACTTAGCTCTTGAGTCTGCATTGCAGAGAAGGAAAGATTTTACTCTGCAGTCAGATTTATTTACTTCACTTTGAGTCTGAAGTCAAGTGTGCCTTAGAAAGCATCACTACGAACAAAGCTAGTGGAGGTGATGGAATTCCAGTTGAGCTATTTCAAATCCTAAAAGATGATGCTGTGAAAGTGCTACACTCAATATGCCAGCAAATTTGGAAAACTCAGCAAAGGCCGCAGGACTGGAAAAGGTCAGTTTTCATTCCAATCCCAAAGAAAGGCAATGCCAAAGAATGCTCGAACCACTGCAAAATTGCACTCATCTCACATGCTAGTAAAGTAATGCTCAAAATTCTCCAAGCCAGGCTTCAGCAATACGTGAACCATGAACTTCCAGATGTTCAAGCTGATTTTAGAAAAGGCAGAGGAACCAGAGATCAAATTGCCAACATCCGCTGGATCATTGAAAAAGCAAGAGAGTTCCAGAAAAACATCTATTTCTGCTTCATTGAATATGCCAAAGCCTTTGACTGTGTGGATCACAATAAACTGTGGAGAATTCTGAAAGAGATGGGAATACCAGATCATCTGACCTGTCTCTTGAGAAACCTGTATGCAGGTCAGGAAGCAACAGTTAAAACTGGACATGGAACAACAGACTGGTTCCAAATAGGAAAAAGAGTATGTCAAAGGCTGTATATTGTCACCCTGTTTATTTAACATCTATGCAGACTACATCATGAGAAATGCTAGTCTGGAAGAAGCACAAGCTGGAATCAAGATTGCCAGGAGAAATATCAATAACCTCAGATATGCAGATGACACCACCCTTATGGCAGAAAGTGAAGAGAAACTAAAGAACCTCTTGATGAAAGTGAAAGAGGAGAGTGAAAAAGTTGGCTTAAAGCTCAGCATTCTGAAAACTAAGATCATGTCAGACTTTATAATTTTGGTCTCCAAAATCACTGCAGATGGTGATTGCAGCCATGAAATTAAAAGACGCTTACTCCTTGGAAGGAAGATTATGACCAACTTAGACAGCATATTGAAAAGCAGAGACATTACTTTGCCAACAAAGCTCTGTCTAGTCAAGGCTATAGTTTTTCCAATAGTCACTTATGGATGTGAGAGTTGGACGGTGAAGAAAGCTGAGGGCCGAAGAATTGATGCTTTTGAACTTTGGTGTTGGAGAAGACTTCTGAGAGTCCTTTGGACTGTAAAAAGATCCAACCAGTCTATCCTAAAGAGATCAGTCCTGAGTGTTCATTGGAAGGACTGATGTTGAAGCTGAAACTCCAATACTTTGGCTACCTGATGCAAAGAGCTGACTCATTGGAAAAGACCCTAATGCTGGGAAGGATTGAGGGCAGGAAGAGAAGGGGACAACAGAGGATAAGATGGCTGGATGGAATTACCGACTGGATGGACATGGGTTTGGGTGGACTCCGGGAGTTGGTGATGGACAGGGAAGCCTGGCGTGCTGCGGTTCATGGGGTTGCAAAGAGTCAGACATGACTGAGTGACTGAACTGAATTGAACTGAGTCTGAAGAGTAATGAAGACTATGTTGACTTGGTGCAGCTATTTTTGGGTAGGTTTGATCCATCATAAACAGATGGTAGAACACAAGTAGATGGGAGAGTTGAAGTTTCTCAGGTGACAGTGCTCCCCTCTACCACTGAAGACCTACGACCTGGGTGGTTCCCGTCACAGTCCACAGAACTCATGTATCCCAGCCTTTGTCTTGGAGCTTCCTATATTCATTATCCCATAGAACCTGAGATTCTTTTTTGAGACTTTAGAGAAGTAATATGTAGATAGCCCACCTTCGTCCAGGGGCAGATTCCAGTTAGGTAGTAGCTGGACCTGGATTTAGGTAGAAACTTGTGTCTTATGTTTCTGAGTCAGGCATGTTCAAGGAATATCATGGAGTTCAGACTCAGCCCAAAAATGCTTCTTTGGGGACAGATCTCTGAGAAAAATGTCCTTAATTGACAGAAAAATTTCTTAAAGCAATTATCCTTCAATTAAAAAGCAAATAAATTTTAAAAAAAGAAAAAAAAGTCCTCAAATACTGGAAGGTGGTCCTTACTTTCCAGTTCTAGATGGGCAGAGGTAGGATTGAGAAGCAAAAGCAGGAATAGGAAGGGATCTGTTTTGTACCATTTTTTAGTTGAGATACAAATGTTCTGGAAAAGTTCATTGTTGGAAAATGTCAAGCTCAGGGTGAGGGAGGCAGGGAAGAAGAACTGAGAGGTGGAAAGTTTCTGGATTATCAATCTTGTGTTGTTATTGTTTAGTTCCTCAGTTGTGTCTGACTCTTTTGGGATCCCATGGATTACAGTCCACCAGGCTCCTCTGTCCATGGGATTTCCTAGGCGAGAATACTGGAGTGGGTTGCCATTTCCTTCTCCAGGGGATCTTCACTATCCAGAGGTTGAACCCATGTCTCCTGCATTAGCAGGCTGATTTGTTACCACTGAGCCACCAGGGAAATCCATCCACTCTGTGAGTAGATGTCAAAGAAGAAAGTATGAATTTATAAAGTAGAGACACAGGATTAGAGAAAGATATTGAGGAGTAAATTCAGCAGAAGATACACTAAGTAAGTAAACGTCCATGGAACATGGCCAGCTGACACAGAGGGCACGTTTATGGTTGCTGTATTTCCCAAGGCTTCCAAGCTTGAGCTTTTTGCTTCTAATAGATGCCTGGGGTAACAGAGAAGTGGAGGAGGAAATCTCTCTATAGAGTGTTTGAAGAAATTAAAAGATTTAACTTGCATGTTGACCTTGTAGTAAGATGAGCAAGTGTAGCAAAGCCCTATTGGAGTTAGCTTTAGAGAAGAAATATTGGAAAATGCAAACAGGATAAAGTATTTACAGGAAATGAGAAAATTCCATGCTTAGTGAATGGGCAGATTTAACAGTTTGTAACATGTAATTTTCCATCAGAACCTTGAACAACTTTTTAATGAATTTGGATCTGAGTGCCTTGTATAAATTAAAAATGGCAGCTGATATTTTGTGGGAATTCATTTAGGGAGTCATGGGAAAATTACTCTGTTATCAAGGTAGCCAGGTTGAAGAATTCAGCTTCAAAACGAAGTTCCACTTTTAGCCCTACAGTTCCTGTACAGGTCTGTGTGATGTTTGTATTGCGGTGGTAGTACCCCACCCACAGTACCACAGAGCTTTACAAAAACCTTCCCTTGATTTTAACTTATCTGGCCTCTGAGAACCTGCATCCCAGCATTTTTTTCTAATTTGAGCTATAGTAAGATCAAAGGTTCTTGGCGGTAGTCAGGGCAGCCTCTCCCGGGTGCTTCTTTCTCAGACCTTTCTGCCCTGCTGCTGAGATCTGCCCTGGAGTCTAGACAGACATCTGCCCTGTGACTAGAATGAACTTCAGAAATCATGACATCTTCTCCCATCTGTGTTTTTGGCCAGTCTCTTTTCAGATGGTTTCCCATAAAAGAGTCTGTCAGACCTGAATGTCTCAACTGGGTTTTACAAGCTGTAGGTAGGCAGAAAATATTTGTCATCAATGTATTTTCTCCTTTAACTCACTAAGCTTCCCAATCACCTCTGTCTGCCCATTTTATACTCAAAGGCCGTTAACACAGTTCAAACGGCTTCCACATAAACTTAGAATGTTATCCTCTCCATTGACTATCTTCTGGCTAAATTCAGGACCAGGAATGCTGCTGTGTGTGACCTGAAAAAAAGGGACCTGCTGGTAGATTCAGAGGCAGCTCCTAGGCTTCATGTTGGCAAACAGAGGACCACTTTGTGAGCGTTTCTTTTTCTTTTTTTAATATAAATTTATTTATTTTAATTGGAGGCTAATTACTTTACAATATTGTATTGGTTTTGCCATACATTGACATGAATCTGCCATGGGTGTATATGTGTTCCCCATCCTGAACCCCCCTCCCAACTCCCTCCCCATCCCATCCCTCTGGGTCATCCCAGTACACCAGCCCCAAGCACCCTGTATCATGCATAGAACCTGGACTGGCGATTTGTTTCACATACGATAGTATACATATTTCAATGCCATTCTCCCAATTCACCCCACCCTCGCCCTCTCCCACAAAGTCCAAAAGACTGTTCTAGACATCTGTGTCTCTTTTGCTGTCTGTGAACTTTTCTGAAAGGCTTCCCTTTCTCCAGCTGGTGAAACTCCACACCAAGGCCTTGGCTTAGCCAGCATACCTCAAGTTGAATTTTAGCCCCACTTATCCCCTTGGCCGAGAGTCCTTGTGCCAGATACAACTTGTGTACCTGGATGCCTTGGCTCTAGCCAAATTCAGTCCATGCTTTTTATTTATATTTTTGTTGAACTTCATCATCATACTCCTTTTGAAATCTTTTGTCTGGTGCTCTCAAGACCCTGGTTTTGGTTTACTTTGATATTTGTGTCCATCACTGTGAAAATAAAGGGATATACTGGTCTCAAAAATAAAGGTCTCAAAAGAGACCTCATTAAATATTAGCCATCAAAGAAGACCATGAATTTTATTGCTGTTGCTGTCAAGAGGGAACAAGAGGACTGAAAAAGGTTGACCTTCTCACTTTCACTGGAAGATCTTACCCAAATTCAAGTTATATAATTAATTTGAATTTCAATTTTAGGTATAAACTTGTGACTTCTTCCCACCCTTCATATAACTGCATCCCTGCCCCATGAACTCCAAGCACCTTCATCTCCATACACACAACCTAACACTCTTTTGCTGATTAAAAAACTCAAAAAACAAGAAAAAAAGAACAAATGTTATTTTCTCAATAGCAGACAATGTAGCAGGGGTTGGTTTGAGCAGAGAATGGAGACTGTGAACCTCATGGAGGGAGGCCAGTTGGGAAGAAAGCATTGAACTCGTACTGTTAAGTATACCTGGTTTAGGTGCTAGTCTTTGAAGTGGCAAGAGGTAGATTGTTGGTATGCTGAACAGTAAATTTGGCTTCTCACGAACCCTTATGAGGCTCACTGACTCTCTCCGAGTGCTGGTGCATAGGCTTTCCCAAGCAGCCATCAGAGACTGGTTTGCATGGAATTAGCTTTAAGAAACAAAAAGTAGGAGATGTAGAGCAATTACAATCTCAGTTATACTAAAATTCTGCAACTCTGTGGTTATGGGGCTGTGAAGCTTGCAATCCTGTGGCCATGGCAGAAAGGTCTGGGATATGAATCCCGAGGGGAATGCAGCTGTTGTGTCCCAGTGCTTCACTCCTCGTTGTACCAGGAGGATCTTCCAGGGTCTTTGCCGTGGGTCTTTGCAAGATCCCCTCTCCAGGTGAGTGGACATCCTACCCCATTGACTTTGGGACATGGCCACAGTTGTGGGTGGAGGTGACAGTGCCTGGTCCAGGCTGAGGCTCCATGTGGCATGACATCATGGATTTGAGCCAGCACTCCTGAGCCTTTGTCCTCTAAAATGAGAGGAGTGTGCTCAGGGTGTTGCTTTGGCCTGGGTCCCGGAACAAAGACACAGCCCTGAATGCAGCCCACAATCTGAGGGCAAGTCCAGCTGGTCTGCCGACCAGTGAGCAAATGCAATATATGTTTGTTGTAAAGCGACTGCAATTTTGGGAATGTTTATAATAGACAGTTCGAGCCCTCTGAGCACCTCTGGTGGAAATGGAGTTTGATTCTAAATGTGAATTCACCTCTCCTACTGTTTTGCTGGGCTTCCCCTTTGCCATTGGATGTAGGATATCTCCTCACAGCTGCTTCAGTGCCTACAGTCTTACTGGGGTTTCTCTGATCTTGGACATGGGGTATCTCCTCTCGGCCGCTGGCTGCTCCAGTGCCCTGGATGTGGGGTATCTCCTCATGGCTGCTCCAGTGCCATCAAGACTATATATTGTCACCCTGCTTATTTATCTTATATGCAGAGTACATCATGAGAAATGCTGGGCTAGATGAAGCACAAGCCGGAATCAAGATTGTCAGGAGAATTATCTATTACCTCAGATATGCAGATGGCACCACCCTTATGGCAGAAAGTGAAGAAGAACTAAAGAGCCTCTTGATGAAAGTGAGAGTGAAAAAGTTGGCTTAAAGCTCAACATTCAGAAAACTAAGATCATGGCATCTGGTCCCATCACTTCATGGGAATAGATAGGGAAATAGTGGAAACACTGGCAGACTTTATTTTTTTGGTCTCCAAAATCACTGCAGATGGTGACTGCAGCCATGAAATTAAAAGATGCTTACTCCTTGGAAGGAAAGTTATGACCAACCTAGACAGCATATTATAAAGCAGAGACATTACTTTGCCAACAAAGGTCCATCTAGTTAAAGCTACGGTGTTTCCAAGGATCATGTATGGTTGTGAGACATGGACTATAAAGAAAGCTGAGCACTGAAGAATTGATGCTTTTGAACTGTGGTGTTGGAGAAGATTCTTGAGAGTCCCTTGGACTGCAAAGAGATTCAACCAGTATATCCTAAAGGAAATCAGTCCTAAATATTCATTGGAAGACCTGATGTTGAAGCTAAAACTCCAACACTTTGGCTACCTGATGCAAAGAGCTGACTCATTGGAAAAGATCCTGATGCTAGGAAAGATTGAAGGCAGGAGGAGAAGGGGATGACAGAGGATGAGATGGTTGGATGGCATCACCAACTCAATGGACATGAGTTTGGGTAAACTCCAGGAGTTGGTGATGAACAGGGAGGCCTGGCGTGCTGCAGTCCATGGTGTTGCAAAGAGTCAGACACAACTGAGTGATTGAACTGAACTGAACCGACAATAGACAGTTGTTGTTGGTGTTTTGCCAATTTGTGTCCATCTCTTTGTGACCCCATGGACTGCAGCACATCAGGCTTCCCTGTCCTTCACTATCTTCCGGAGTTTGCTCAAACTCATGTCCAGTGAGTCAGTGATGCCATCCAATCATCTCATCCTCTGTTGTTCCCTTCTCCTGCTTTCAATCTTTTCCAGCATCAGTCTTTTCCAGTGAGTCTGCTCTCTCCATCAGGTAGCCAAAATATTGGAGCTTCAGCCTTAGCATCAGTCCTTCAAATGAATATTCATAGTATAAATAGCTATTTAATACAAATGCAAAATAGAGAGGGAATGACCTGTGAAATTACATGCTAAAATTTTGGTGGCTCCCCATTATCCCCAGATAAGAAAGTTTGGAACACAGGGTTTTGCCTCTCTTCCTAGGTTTACATCTTGTACTTTCCCACTTGCTTCCTTAAACTCAACTGTGTCAAACTGCTTGTTTCCTGAAGGCTCCATGATCTTTCATAATTTTTTGCCTTTGCCCTATGATTGATTTTGCTTGAAATGCCCTTTCCCCCTTCTGTTCCCCAATTTTGTCCTTTACCCAACTTCTTTGATCCAGTGGATTGTGATCTGAGCTTAGCAGAGCTAAGTTGACCTCCTGAGCAGTCCTAAATGACTACTCGAGACTGGATTGGTTTAGATGCACCCACTTGCCCTGAATTTTCATGGCATTCCATACTTATCCTTATTATCTCTCTCAAACCTCATTCCTATGGTCTTTATTAGGTAAAGCCCTTGAAACAAGGACTTGTCTCATTCATCTCTGTGTGGAATTGGGATCAGATGGGGGCATTCTCCATTTTGGAAGATTTAGGATTGCGGATGTTTAACTTGCTCTGTTGAGCTCCACCTCTGCTTCTGATATCAACATGTACCTTTTGAGAACTGCAGTTCGTTATAGACGAACTGCAGTGTATTAAAAAAAATCAGTGTATTAAAAAATTATTAAAACCAGGTATAAGGAAAAAAGGCAGAAAATGCTAGGGAAAGTAGACCAAAGAAAGAAGGTTAATGGGGATATTTGATCACAGTCTTTAGTGATCCATCAAGGAAGAGCTGGCTTAGTAGAAGACAGGCAGATTCTTGTATCTGCTCATGCATTCTGTCTATTGCAATTTAATGGTCTGGTTGAATATACCAGAAAACCCTGTTCTTATACAGCTATGTTGGAGAAAAATGTAGGTTAGTTGCAATGTAAAATCAGAAAGACCAGAATTGTGATACTAAGTGTAGTATCTGTTCCTTATATATACATATTACAAATTTAAATGCTTTGAATAGTGACTGTAGTTGCTTTTTGGTGTCAGTTGGGTTTTTCTGACATGGGTACTGCAATGAATCTTGGGGAGGCTGTGGCGCAGGTCACTGAGCTCTAGCTCCCAACCAAGGAGACAACCTGCCCAGTGTAGTCATCCACCTGAACTCACTCTCTGATAAGGATATTTCTTTCACGGCTGAAAAACGTCAACTGTGCAAAGCCATCCCTGTTATTAAATTAAATGGCACACATTTAAATTTTATTTCTTCATTGGCCTCAATTCTGGTCTTCCTCCTGAACATAAGAAGTGCCTGCTTGAAGATTCCAGGCTCTCCTTGTCTGATCCACATCAAGTCTCTTAACAAGAGAACAAACTTTCATCTTTTATTTTGGGCCATGTCCAAAGCTTTGAAAAATTCTTCCCTGGTTGCTTTAGTCTTTTTTTGGAAACTTCTATTATTTTATTGCAGCATTATGTTAGGCAGGTTGCTTTAGTCTTTAACTCATGGCTATTAGCTCTATTAAACGCATTAAGTATGCTATTCCCTCCCTCCCACTCCACTTCAGAAAACCTGAAGCCTTCAACTATATTCATTGTTCACTAAATTAGTGTGAATTGGTTTCAAGTCATTTCTTAATCTCAAGTTTTGATGGGAATAGAATACAGGCACATGAGAAATGTGGTGGGGAGGAGGGTCTAAAGAAATGGCCCAGAAACAAGAACATAAGGAGCCATAGGTGACTTACATTAATTTTGCAGAGGGTTGGCAGCTGGCAGCCTCCCTTAGCTACTGCCAAGAATTATTCCAGCCACAGTGAAACTTTTTTTTTTTGTGGGGGGGGGGGGGGGGGGGGAATAGAAACTGCAGGGTTTAGGAATTCTGTACTCTTTGAATGCTCATATTTTGTTTCAGAGACACTAAGAAAATATACGTTCTAATACTGATCTTCATATTTTTGGGGGAAATAAATTTAATATCAATTTAAGTTATAAATACTCTAAGTCCATATCAGTATTTTCCTTGGTACCAATGTAATTGTGTCTTTCCTCGTACACTCTCCCTTCAATTCCTATTTTCTTTAGTTTTACCAAGTAGGCAGTATATAGAAGGGACCACATTCTTGGGTTACAAATGTACTGAAAGAAATCTGTGGACCTAAGGAAAGTCAAGGTATGATCTCTTACAGAGAGTTGCAGAACAAGGACATCTTTGTAAGTGCTGACTGTTGCAAACTAGCAACAACATTCTCATGTGCGGAATCCATCCTCAGCCCCACTGTCCTGCATGTGCAGAAAGGAAAGGCCCTGCTGCTCATGGTTTTGAAAGCCTGTCTTGCATGTGATCACCACATGGATTCAGAGAGTGAGATGGGCAAAGTCAATGATTTAGGAAGGCATTCTGTCCAAGTTTTGGAGAGGTTAGTATTAATAGATATGCCCAAAGTACATAAAAAGTTATAATATTTGTTTTCCAATAATTCCTTTAGCTCTCAGTCTTTTAAATTCAGCCGTAACTCAGGTTTCTCAGTTCACAACGGGAAGCATCCCTGAAGATGCTCAGGAGTGAGTCTCCCAGGTGCTCTCTTTGGGCAGGTATCAGATGGGATCAGAAGCATGGGAATTTCTGAGAAGCAGATTCTCATGCCCTGGGGGGTGCTTCCTGGGTAGTTGGCAGTTGTGCCTCACATCTGTGGTGAACTGGCCCAAAGCCAGCAGCTTTGGTTTTCTAAATAGAAAAGGAACTCAAATGTGAGGTGTCAGGGGGTAGAGGAACCACAGAATGTGGACATTCTGGGTCTCTGGTGCTTCATAAAGAAGACCCATCTGTTTTATTAGGCAGGTGGTGAGAAGCCTGACTCAGCAGTGGACTTGAGCAGTTTTCCAGCACTCAGTCCCATGCAGCCTACCACTTTCCACTTCTCTATTAGAATATGGGCTTTTCCAAGTTTATTAGTCAATATGTATTGTCAGGTTTGACTTCTGGGATCACTGTGATTACATTAAAAATGTTGAACAAAAGATCCCCCTCCAATGGGGGGTGGGTAGGGGTAGTTAGGAAGTTTGGGACCAACACACTGCTCTATTTAAAATGGATAACCAACAAAGTCCTACTACATAGCACAGGGAACTCTGCTCAATGTTCCATAGCAGCCTGGCTGGGAGGAGAGTTTGGGGAAAATGGATACATGTATATGCAGGGCTGAATCCCTTTGCTGTCCACCTGAAACTATCACAACATTGTTAATTGGCTATATCCCAATATAAAATAAAAAGTTTAAAAAAACAAAAAAGAGATCCTTTTTTTGGTCTCCTCCAGATGTAATGAAGACCAGATGGCTTGGGGTGTGGAAGAGAAAAACAATGGTATAATTGTTGCCATCATAATCTCCTGTGGGAAGTAATTTATCCAGAAAGAATGACATTGTAAGAAGAAAGTGCTGATTGCTTTTATTCTGTAAATAGAGGTTAAATAATATAAGTACAAAATCGCCTTCCCTCCACATGTTAACCCTGCCATGATAGCTAGGTAAATTAGTGTATGTAGGATAGAGTTTCCATTTTTATCATGGAATTCTCTGTATGGAGAAACAATGTACAAGAAATGGGAGAAATATATCCAAATGTAAAAATGGAATGATTAGAGGCCTGCCTTAATCAGGCCAGCTCTTGGAGTCTGCATTGAAGAGAGGGAAATATTTAACTCTGGGGTCAGATTCATTTACTTTACTCTGAGTCTGAAGATTAACAAAGACTATGTTGACTTGGTCTAGTTTATTTCTGAGCAGATTTGATCTACCATAAATGGTAGAATGAGGTGTGATATCAGAGAACAGAGGTAGACAAGAGAACTAGAGTTTTTTAGAGCATCAGTGCTTTCTTCTGCCATTGAAGGTCTATGATCTGGACAGTTCCCATTACAGTCCCCAGAACTCATGTATTCCAACCTTTGTCCTGGAGCTTCATATATCCATATTCCTACAGAACCTGGGATTCAGTTCTGAGACTTTCAAGGAGTGATAAGTATATAGGTAACATCTTCCCAACAACAAATTTCAGTGATGTAGTACCTGGACCTGGATTTAGGTAGAAACTTGTGAGCCTTTCTGAGTCAGACTTCTTCAAGAGTGGAGTTCATTGTTGTTCAGTCATTAAATCATGTCTGACTCTGTGACCCCATGGACTATATCCTACATTTTCTCCTGAAGTTTGCTCAAATTCACGTCCATTGAGTTGGTGATGCTATCTAACCAACTCATCCTCTGCTGCCCCTTTCCCATTTGCCTTCAGTCTTTCCCAGCATCAGGGTCTCTTTCAGCGAGTCAGCTCTTCATATCAGATTGTCAAAGTATTGGAACTTCAGCTTTAGCATCAGGCCTTCAAAAGAATGTTCAGGTTGATTTCCTTTAGGATTGACTAGTTTGATCTCCTTGCAGTCCAAGGGACACTCAAGAGTCTTTTCCAGCACTGCAATTTGAAAGCATTAATTCTTCGGTGCTCAGCCTTTTTTATGGTTCCAGTCTCAGGTTCATACATGACTACTGGTAAAACAACAGCTTTGACGTTATGGACCTTTGTCAGCAAAGTGATGTCTCTGCTTTTAAATATGATGTCTAGGTTTGTCATAGCTTTCTTTCCAAGGAGCAAGCATCTTTTAATTTCGTGGCTACAGTAACTGTCTGCAGTGATATTGGAGCCCAAGAAACTAAAGTCTGTTATTGTTTCCATTGTTTCTCCATCTATTTGCCATGAAGTAATGGGACTGTATACAATGATCTTAGTTTTTTTCTTTTTTCTTTTTGTTTTGAATGTTGATTATCAAGCCAGCTTTTTCACTTTCCCCTTTCACCCTCAACAATAAGCTCTTTAGGTCCTCTTCATTTTCTGCCATTAGAGTAGTATCATCTGCACATCTGAGGCTGTTAATATTTTTCCTGGCAATCTTGATTGCAGCCTGTGATTCATCCTGAATGGCATTTTGCAAGATGGGCTTCCTTGGTAGCTCAGCTGGTCAAGAATCTACCTGCAATACAGGAGACCTGTGTTTGATCCCTCGGTTGGGAAGATCTCCTGGAGGAGGACAAGGCAACCCACTCCAGTATTCTTGCCTGGAGAATCCGCATGGACAGAGGAGCCTGGCGGGCTACAGTCCATGGGATCACAAAGAGTTGGACATGCCTGAACGACTAAGCACACAGTGGAAAGATGCCCTATAACCCAGGGGGCTTGGTGCTCTGTGATGATCTCACTAAGTTTGGGCCTCCCTGGTAGCTCAGTTGGTAAAGAATCCAACTGCAATGCAGGAGACCTGACTTTATCTGGGTTGGGAAGATCCCCTGGAGAAGGGAATGGCAGCCCACTCCAGTATTCTTGCCCAGGAAATTCCATGAACAGAGGAGCCTCACAGACTACAGTCCATGGGGTGGTGAAGAGTCAGACATGACTGAACGACTAACACTTTGACTTTACTCGACATGTAAGTCACATAAGCAGGGTGACGATATGCAACCTTGTTACACTCCTTTCCCATTTTTGAACTAGTCAGTTGTTCCATGTCTGGTTCTAAATGTTGCTTCTTGACACGAATAAAGTTTTCTCAGGAGACAAATCAGGTGATTACTCTGGGGACAGATTTATGAGGAAAATGTTCACAAATGATGTGAAGTGGTCCTAACTTTCCAGTTGGACATGGGTATGGGTAGGATTGAGAAGCAAAAAAATGGAATGGGAAGGCAACTGCTTTGCATCATTTTTCAGTTGAGATACAAATATTCTGGGAAAGCTCATTGTTGGAATGTGTTAAGCTCAAGGTGAGGGAGGCTGGAAGGAAGAATTAAATGGTGGAACATTTGTAGACTATCAACCTTGTGAGTAGGTGTCAAAGAAGAAAGTATGAATTTATAAAGTGGAGGCTCAAGATCAAGATTAGAGAAAGATATCGATGAATAAATGCTTCATAAGACAACAAGTGAATAATTGGCCATGGCACAATGATATGGAAGTCATGTTTATGGTTGCTGTATGTCCCAAGGTTTCCAAGCCTGAGCTTCTTGCTCCCAAGGAGTGCCTGGGATAACAGGGAAATGGAAGAAGAATCTCTCCATTGAGGTATGTGGTGAAATTAATAAATTTAATTTGTACAATGACCTTGTAATGAAGTGAGAAAGCATAGCAAAACCCCATTGGAATTAGCTTTAGAAAGTGAATACTGGAAAATATGAGTAGGATAACATGTTTACAGGAAAAGAGGAAATTCCCTGGCTAGCGAATGGTCAGATTTAACACAGTTTGGAACCTGCAGTTTTCCATCAGAACATTGGTAACACCATTTTAGTGAACTTGGGTCTGCATGCCTCGTCTGAGGTAAAAATGGCAGCTGGTATTTTATCGGAGTTCAGTCATGGAGCCATGGAGAATTGGTCTGATAGTCACAGTAGTCAGGCTGGTGAATTCACCAGGAAATTCCACTTCTGCCCCTATAGTTTCTGTACGGTTCTCTGTGGGTTTTGTAGCAATGTGCGTATACTCCCACCACAGTGCTACAGAGCTTTACAAAAACCTCCCCTTGGTTTTGACCTATCTGGCCCCTGAGAACCCACATCCCTGCATTTTTCTCCATTTCGAGCTACAGTAACAACAAATAGTCTTGCCCTCAGGTCAGGACAGTCTCACTTGGATCTTTCTCAATTTTTCTACCCTGGTGGCTGGAACTGCCCTGGAGTTTGCAACTAGAATGGACTTTAGAAATCGTGACAACTATTCATCTGTGCTTTCTGGCCAGAACACTCTTAGATGGTTTCTCACAGAGGAATTTATTGATCCTGAATGTCTCAACTGGATCCCATAAGCGGTAGGTAGGCAGAAAATGTTTATGGTGAATGTAATTTCTGCTTTTGCCTGCTAAGTTTCTGTATCACCTCTGTCTGCCTCCTTTACACATGGAGAGTGTTATACATTCTACAAAAGGCTTTCACATACACTTAGCATTTTATCCTTTCAATTGACTCCTTGGTTGTTAAATTCAGGACCAGGAGCCCACATGCTGCTTTGTGTGACCTGGAAAAAGGACCTGCTGGGCAAATGCAGAGGCAGCTCCTAGGGCTCAAGTTGCCAAACAGAGGGCACTTTTGTGAGCTTTCTGAAAGACTTTTCTTTCTCTAGCTGATGCAATACCACACAGGGCCTTGGCTCTACCAACGGAGCTTATTCCCATGTGCCCTTGGCTGAAAGCCCTTGTGCCATACAACCTATGGACCTAAATACAGTGGCTCTGGCCAAATTCAGTCCACTATTTTTATTTATATTCTTGTTGTACTTCTGATTTTTAATATCATCATGCCCTTTGTGAAAACTTTCATCTGGTGGTCTCAATATACTGGTTTTATTTTGCCTTTGATCTCCATGTCCATCACTGTGAAAATAAAGTGATACACTAGTGTCATCAAAAGTGACCTCATGGAATGTTAATCATTAAAGGAGAGTGTGAATTCTGTTGTTGTTGTTATCAAGAGGGAGCACAATTGAAAAAAGTTTAACCTTCACCTTTCTTTGGAGGATCTTATCCATAGCCTAATTTAAGTGTCATAATTTTGTATATAGCCTTGTGAGAACCCCTTCCCAACCTCCATACACCTGCACACCTACCCCATGAACCCAACCAACTTCATCTCCATACACAGGGTCGAACACTCCTGCAGATTTAAAAACTCAAAAAAGTGGGCTTCCCTGGTGACTCAGTGGTAAAGAATCCACCTGCCAGTACCATAGACATGGGTTCTATCCTTGCTCCAGGAAGATCCTACATGCTACAGAGCAACTAAGCCTGTGCACCGCAACTATTGAGCCGGGGAGTTGCAACTACCGAGCCCATGTACCACAGCTACTGAAGCCCACATGCCCTAGAGCTTATGCTCCACTACAAGAGAAGCTACTGTAATGAAAAGCCATTGCACTGCAACCAGAGAGTAGTCCCCACTCACCACAACTAGAGAAAGCCCGTGCACAGCAACAAAGACCTAGCACAGTCAAAAATAAATAAATAAAATTAGTTTTAAAAAAACTCAAAAAAGAAATAAGAAGAGAGGAGAAGAAGAAATATTGTTTTCTCAGTAACAGATGATATAGCAGAGGCTGGCTTGAGCAGAGAGCAGGAGAATGTGCATCTCATGGTGGGAGGCCAGTTGGGAATAAAGCATTGAACTTGGACTGTTGAGTGTAGCTGGTTTAGGTGCTAGTCTTTGAAATGACAAGAGGTATGTTGGCATGTTGAACAGTAAATTCAGCTTCTGATGACTCCCTGTGAGGCTCACTGACTGCCTCCTAGCGCTAGTGCACAGAGTTTCCCAGGCAGCCATAAGAGACTGGGTTGAATGGAGCTAGCTATAGGAAACAAAAAGCTGGGAATGAAAAGGCAGTTAAATTTTGAGGAGATTGAAACTTAAGCTCTGCGACTTTGTGAATCTTGCAATCCTTTGGCTGTGAAGAAAGGTTTGGGGTGCTGCATCTTGAGGAGAATACAGCTCTTGGGTTTCCCAGCTCTTCACTCCTTCCTGTACCAGGAGTATCTTCCAGGGTCTTTGACACAGGACGTTGTAGGGTCCCCATTCCAGGTGGGTGTACATCTCACACCACTGACTTTGAAACAAAGCCAGGGATGGATCTATAGTTGCAGGTGGAGGTGCCAGTGCCAGTTCCAGACGGAGGGGCCACATGACATGACATCATTGATATCTGCCAAGACTTTTTGGCCTTTGTCCACTGAGGTGAGAAGGATGTGCTAAGGGGTCACTGCTGCTTCATCCTGGGTTCCAAAACAAAGACACAGCCCTGAATGCAGCCCACAATCTGAGGTCAAGTCCAGTTGGCCTGTGGACCAGTGAGCAGAAGCAATATGTTTGTTTTTATAAAGCAACTGCAATTTTGGAAATGTTCGTAGTAGACAATAATCATAGCAGAAGTAGTCGATTATTACAGATGTTAAGCCTTGGGGAGATCCCAGTTATGAAACATGTGCTTAAATATGTGGTAGCTTCTCCATTATCCTCAGGATAAGACAGTTTGGACACAGATTTTTTACTTACCTTTCTAGGCTTATATCTTGTATTTTCCACTTATTCCCCTAAACACAGCTGTGCTGAACTACCTGCTACCTGAGAGCTCCATAGTCTTTCATACCTCGTTGCTTTTCTCTGTGATTACTTTTGTCTGAAATGCCCTTTCCTCTTGTGGCTTCCCCATTTGGTCCCTAACCTCCCCCCTTACCCCACCACATCCCGCCCCATTCTCTGGTGAGATCCTGTTGATTTATTGGTCTGAGTTTAGCTGTGGATTTCCCTGGAAAGTCCTAAGTGATTGCTCAAAAGTGGACTGTTAGACATACCCCTTTCCCTGAATCTTCTTGCATCCAGTGCTTATCCCTATCTTTGCAGTCAAACCCCTTTTCTCTCCTCTTCATTGGATAAAGACCCTTGAGAAAACAGATTTGTTTTTTTCATCTCTGTCTCCTCTGCCAGCACAATGCCTCTTTGAATGAGTACTCAGACAGTGCCTTCTGAATCCATCTGAAGGATGAGGTATCTCATATTGAGAGAGGATAAGCTTGAGGTGACAGAGCCATGGCTAAAACCCACATCCTCCTAATTCTTCTTCCCTTTGCCTCTGGCCCAAAGCTACCCTATGGAAAACTATAGTTTTATATATACAACTATATTATTTGTATAGCAGAGCACACCACCATTAGTTATAAATGATTCATTTTTTATCATTAGTCTGAGATAAGCATCATTGGGAAGATAAATGTTCTTTGCTCTATACCATAAAATATGTTTCAAAGCCAAATAGAAATGAGTTCCACATTGTCTACATATTTGGAGTATTCAAATCATATGATTTCCACTAATGTGAATAATCTAAGATGAACTGTGCCTCTAGGAAGAATCCTAGTCAGAGCTGAAAGAGCCTTCAAATCTATTCAGTTCCCTATGTGTTCAGATAAAAGAATCTAGAAAGATTCAGAGAAGTTTCACAACTGGTCAAGGCACCCAAATTCAAATAAACATAAAAGAAATCAAATATCCCAATTCCTAGTCCAGTGATAATTTTTTGGTACACTTGCAAATATCCGGTCTTTGGTCCTTCATTCTGACGTTTGCCATTTGGAAGTGTCTAGGCGACCTCTCAGTCCTCCCGGTGATCTCATTCCCTGGAATAGTCTGAGAATGGCCTGGGCAGCCTGGCATTTTCTTTCTCTATGTGGCATTCCACTGCTGTAGGAGATGTTCTTCTGTGGCTAAGAGGAGAGGCAGACGCAGTGGAGGTTTGTCCTGAGGTTCACCTTTTCCTGGAAGGAGCCTGGGGCACGTTCTTGGGGCCAGAGATGGTCAGTCCTGGCAGAAACAGACACAGACAACATGAGGGGGCTGGGTTTGCCACTGTATTTTCAAGTCATGGCTATGACCTGGCCTCCTCTTGGAGATTCAGAGCACTTGGAGAAAATTTATGGGATACCAGGAAGAGAAAGGAAATCGACATTAGACAGGGGCATTCTCCATCTTGGAAGATTTGGGATTGTGGATGTTGAACTGGCTTTGTTGATGTCTATGTCTTGCTGCCAGTATGAACATATAGTCTCTGAAGATTATAGACAAATTGCAAAGAAAAATATCAGGCTATAGAAAAGGCTTCGAACCATGTATGTGGAGGAAGAGGCCGAAAACTTTGGGGAAAGTAGACCAAAGGAAGGGAGTTCAGGGGAATGTTTGATCCCAGTCTTTAGAGACCCATCAGGGAAGAGCTGGCTTAGCAGAAGACAGGCAGATTCTTATGTGTACTCATGCATTCTACCTACTGCAATACATTGGTTTGGGGGACTATAAGAGAAAAACTGGACCTTACATAGGAATATAGTTTGAAAGAACAGATTAGTTGTTCTGTGGAATTTTAAACCATTTTAATAAATTTTTCATATTATTTTCCATTAAAATCCATTGGCCTAGTTGGTATTTTGAATAGAACTTTCCCCAGTGCATGGTTTTGCAGCAGCATCCATTGGTAGTCTTTAGGGAAATATTTGATTCACTGAGTTAGTGAACAACATGACTTCCACATATTGATGTATTTCATTTACAAGATCAAAAATACAAAAATAGACAATATGACTACCAATATCTTTAACTCAGAACAGTATTTAAATACTGGGGAACCACCAGCTCACAGTGGCAGAAACAAGTATTCCTAACCTCTAATTTTTACCTTAAAGCTTAGATTTTTATCATTAGAAATAATGATCTATTGTTTGTCCTGATGTGACAGGCTCAGTTAATTTATTTTCAAGAAAATGCCCAACAACCATCCAAATAATCCTTCTTGCAAGAAAAATAGTGTTTCGTGGGGAAAATGGCTAGTTTAACTTGCAACTCAAATGATTGCTCACGTTTTCCCTGAGATAATATAATAGTTTGAAATGCAGCAGCAGTTCTTTATGTGCACGTCTACATTTGTCACACAGAACACTAAAAAGACATACACTCAAGAGTTGAGATTTAAGAAAGTTAGTAGTTAAACTTTTTAAATGTTATAGACTGCACTGTGTCCTCCTCAAATCCATATATTAAAATTCTTATCTCATGGGTCAGGATGTTACTGTATTGGAAGATACGGCTGTTAAATATATAATTAAATTGAAATCAAATTGGATTAGAATGGATCCTAATCCAGTGACTAGTCTCCTTCAAGAAGAGGAAATTTGGGCACACATGGAGAAGAGACACAAGGGCTTTGCATGTATAGAGGAAAATCCATACGAGGACACACAATAAGGTGGCCATCTCCAAGCCAAGGAGGGAGGGCACAGGAAATTGATTCTATGTGTACCTTGATCTTGAAGTTCTAGCTTCAAAACTGTGAGAAGATAAGTTTGCATTGTTTAAGCCACTAAGTCTGTGGAGTTTTGTTATAGCAGCCTAGCCAACTAATACATTTAAAATCTTTTTAAAGTGAAATTATTAAGTTGATGCAAAAGTAATTGCATTTTTGCATTGTTGAACTTCGTCATTTGATATTGGAATACATTCTTAAATAAATGTGGTTATGTTATGTATCATTTTAATGGGCATTTCTCGCTTTGTTTTCTTTTTGCTAATGACATTACTTGTTGTTTATTTTCTATTTATTTTAGACTATAGAAATGATGTTAGACCAAAAGCAAATTCTAGCAATTTTTTTAATTCAAGTTCAAAATGGGTCATAAAGCAGCAGAGACAACTCGCAATGTCAACAACTCATTTGGCCCAGGAACTGCTATTGAACAGACAGTGCAGTGGTGGTTCAAGAAGTTTTGTAAAGGAGACCAGACCTTGAAGATGGAGAGAAGAGTGGCTGGCCGTCAGAAGTTGACAATGACCAATTGAGAGCCATCATCAATGCTGATTCTCTTTACAACTACAAGAGAAGTTGCCAAAAAACTCAAAAGTCAGCCATTCTCTGGTCATTCAGCATTTGAAGCAAATCAGAAAGGTGAAAAAGCTCTATATATGGGTCTCTCATGAGCTGACCACAAATCAAAAAAATTGTTGTTTTGAAGTGTCATCTTCTCTTATTCTACACAAAAACAATGAACCATTTCTCAATTGGATTGTGATGTGTGATGAAAAGTGATGACCAGCTCGGTGGTTGGACTGAGAAGAAGCTTCAAAGCACAAACTTGCACCAGCTGGACCCACTACAACTTTCTAAATCCTGGTGAAACCATTACATCTGAAATGTATGCTCAGCAAGTTGATGAGATGCACCAAAAACTGCAATGCCTGCAGCCGGCATTGGCCAACAGAAAGGGCCCAATTATTCTCCACAACAATGCTTGACCACACATCACACAATCAGTGCTTCAAAAGTTGAACAAATTGGGCTACGAAGTTTTGCCTCATCTGTCATATTCACCTGATCTCCTGCCAACAGACTACCACTTCTTCAAGCATCTTGACAACTTTTTGTAGGGAAAATGTTTCCACAATCAGCAAGAGGCAGAAAATGCTTTCTAATAGTTCGCTGAATCCTGAAGCATGGATTTTTACACTACAGGAATAAACAAACTTATTTTTTGTTGTCAAAAATGCGTTGATTGTAATGGTTCCTATTTTGATTAATAAAGATGTGTTTGAGCCTAGTTATAATGATTTAAAATTCACGGTCAGAAAGCACAATTACTTTTTTACCAACCTTAACATTTTTCCCCTTGGAAATACAGAAGTGAAGAATATTATAACCACTAATACAGATTTGAGGCCTCTGCCTTGATTCATGCTAAGGGACCAGTAGTTTTAGCCATCATTGCTTTTGCAACTGGGGAAAATGTCGACACAAGGATAAAGACACATATTGTTTTTATATTATTATGAAAATAGTTCTGACCTCATGGAATCCCTGAAAATGTCTTTGGGCCCTTAGAGAGCCATGGACCATACTTTGAGAAACACTCTCTTAGTCTATGTGGTCTGTGCTGCCAAAGTTTCAATGGCAACTGTCAATCCAGGTTTTCTCTGCAGTTTCACTACTTTCTACTTGTTTGCTTGTGATTAGCAGATCAATTGTATCATATGCTTTGATGGACGGATAAATAAGTGGTCAGAAGCCATTGTGAGCAGTAACTTTCCAATTATGTAAAAATGTGGAAACTACTTCAGTGGACTCTCTAGAGTCACCTGCCTGTGGTTGGTTCTCCTTGGTGGTACTCAGTTGTCTCAGATGTTGGATCCATGATGATGGTGCCTTGGGGACAGTGGGTGGGCTCAAGGAAGGTCCAGAGTCTGACTACTTTATGTTCAGTACCCATAATATATTTCTGCAGCAAAACTTCAATCTTATTAAAAATAAAATTTCCTTATTTAAACATCAGGTGTGGATGGTGACGTTAGTGTTTAGCAAAACCATAAAGAAGAGGAATAGACCAATTTGGCTTCCATGATTAATGGGTCAAGTGATATACTTAGCAAGTGGACTGGAAATAAAAAAGGCCAGGCTTTTGAATTGATATCCATATGAAACCACAATAAAGGATAAAGTTGCTCAAGTTCCCCTCAGTCCTGTGCCCCCTACAACACTTTGGCTTTTGTTAAAACCTTCTTCTAACTTCTCTGTGATGCTCACCCTATTGCAAAAGTGAGCTTGACAATCCACTGTTTGGAGTCACTGGTACATCTGTAAAAATTTTTGGCACTGCCCCACCCCCATACAAGTGGCAGACTGGATTTTGAGCTATTATCATTATTTCAGATCTTGAAAGGCAGTGATTTTAAGATACATGACTTATGCCTTTTTCTTGAATAAGAATAATCCAAAATGTACAACATCATCAGTAGCATTTTCTTATTTATATTACCTAAATATTCAGTAACATATTCATTTTTGTTGCAGAAATGTCATATGAACATACAGTTTTAATTTGTTTAAATACTTGAGATTCAAGGAGTACTTTGAGCAAAATAGTATTTCACTTTTTCACTGCTTAAACTTCCGGCAGACTTCCTGGCCATTTAGAAATGAAAACTTTAAAAACATTTTATTATAAAGCTTTTGTTATATTTGAAAAAAGTTGGGTAGATTCTATATCTTTAGACACATCACCTAGTTCTAGTAATCAGTGTTCACCATATTTGCTATTATTTTGATCAAATATTTCTAAATAAATTATAAGCATCATGACAATTTATTTTTGAGCACTTTAGCATGCATTTTAAAAAACAAATATTTCTTACATAACCATAATACCGCTTCCCACTTAATGTTAACAATTCCCGAAAATCACTTAATAGCCAGTCTAGGCTAAAATTTCCCAATTCTTCCCAAGTATATTTTACAGATGGTTTTAAAAAAGAAGAATCCAGGGAATTCCCTGGCAGTCTGTCCAGTGGTTAGGATTCAGTACTAAGTGCTGGGGCCCGAGTTTAATCCCTGATTAGGGGAACTAAGATCCCTAAAGTTTTTTGTTTTTTTGAATAATGGCAACAAAAGAGTCCAATCAAAGACTATGCATTTAATTAGGTTGCTAACTATTTGAAGTTTCTTCGGTCTGTAATTCTCCTTCCACTGCTTTCCCTCCACTGTCCATGTGTTTTCTTTTATCATATTGATTATTGAATGCCTCAATATCTGGATTTGTCTAGTCATTTTTCTTTTTTGATCTAACTTGTTCTTCTGGCTTCCTTGTCTCCCAATAGAACTAAAGGCTGGATTAGGCTTTGTTGATTTGTTTAGTTTTGGCAGGAATACTGTGTAGGGGAGGTCATGTCCTGTGCATGGCATCGCGTCAGGATAGACATAATGATTTGATGAAGATCCACCACTAGGATAAGATGGTGACAGAAACAAAAAAATCTCTTTTGTAAAGTTTCATATTCCCATTGCAACCAGCAAGTAATTTGACCTTTTCTTTCTTTTTTTTTTGGCTTGAAGTATTATTTTTTCTGTGTGTGTGTGTGTGTTTTAATGTGAAGCCCAAAGCTAATCACATTTCTTCTTCTTGTAATTGTGACTGCATCCAGCCTGCTATCCCAGAAAGGAATGTTTTATATCGCTAGAGACTCCCCTGGTGGTCCGGTAGCTATGACTCTGCATTCCCAAAGCAAGGGACCCAAGTTTGATTCCTAGTCAGGGAACTAGATCCCACATGCCAAAACTAAGAGTTTACATACCACAACTAGAGATCCTGTATGTTGCAGTTAAGACCTAGCACATCCAAATAAATAAATACTAAGAAAAGACTTATTTAGATATGCTAGATCTTTAAAAAAAAAAAAAAAGACTTATCACTAGGTGCTGAAACACTAATATCTAAAAGAATCTGTTCTTTTAGAAGTCGGTACCCCAAGGAAGATATATTGCATTTATGCTCTAAAAATGAGAATTTCCTTAAAAGTATTATGACTGAAAAAAAAAGTATTATGTCTGTGAATTGTTTATATTTCCTGAAAATGGACTCTTCTGATTTTCTTTTGATTGAGCCAATGTATTCTATCCTTTAAGCTGTAAATTCAGTTATTTTGAACCTGGGAGGAAGCTTAGGTAAAGTTTTCTTCCTGTGTGCATTGATTTTTTTCTTACAGATTCACAAAGAGCAATTGGAGCTGGTATGCTAACTGGTGATTGTAATCCCAGGATGAGAGAGTTAATCCTTGTGCTCTAGGATCAAACATAAGCAGGATCTGAAGTGTGAAGGACAAGCCAGGACTGGTTAGGTCTTGGGGGATTCACATTGATTGATCTTCTGATTGAACAAATTTTTTTTTGAGTTCCCAGGAAATATCTCTCAAAAACATATAGTATTTAAGTGAGTGGGCACTGGTGGTACCTCTGCTCTGGAAGAAGGAGAGAGTTTAGTGGCATTATGTCAGAGAGAAGTTCCTTGACTCTGAAATAACATTCCTAGTCCGGGTGGGTCTTGTGGAATCTTCAAGGACCAGCTCAAGACTCATCTCCAAGAGCTCTTCCCAGCTAGCTCTACCAACATGAATTTCCCTGCTACCATTGTGACTTCATGATAACTCAAGTTTTACTATGAAAGATCTGTACTCTTCATCACATCACTGGGCCGTTTGTCCAGTGCTGTCTAATAATGACCTTCTTGCCATCTCTACTCCCTCATTTGACAGTTTTCTCATCCAGAATAAGATATGAGTACTGTCAGGATTTGGGAATTTAGTCAGGTTTTCACCTTTGGATTTGCTTTTAGAATATATTATTTAAAGAAATTTGTAATCTGTACATATGTCCATTCCAATTTGATTATATTCACTACACAACAACCACCTTCCAAAGCACTTTTTCAGCTTTGGGCTGGTCATTGAGCTCTTTGAAGGGAGAAATTGTGTAGTTTAGACAGAAGTGGCCTCAACTTCTTGCCTCATCATATACAGGTGTGTGACCCAGTACACAGGCTCATGATGATTGCTAGTTTCACTCCCTTGACTTTTTCCATGATATTCTCTTTTACATGGCCATGAATATGTATTGAATAAATAGTGTTAAAATGTGGGGAGATTATTTATTTTGATGACTTTGGTGATCCTCGTTCACATTCTGAACTATTGCAGTAGACATATAGGATAAATCTCTAAAAAAGGAATCAGGGGCAAGTAGGTAGCAAGCTTGTATATTATTTCCCCCTGATGCTCAGAGGTTGGCTCCTGATGCTGAGACATACGTAGTGGAGCATAGCTGGGGTTTTTGAACAAGAATTTAATACACTTCAACCTCCATGGTATATAGTCACAGTGAAGCACAGTTTTACAATAACCGTTCTCTTCCTTTTATCCTTTCTTTGGCCTTTTGCCATCACCACATTCTGTCATCTAGAATACCTCAGAAATCTCCTTTCTTCAGTGCTGTTATTGTGGTTAAATACAATAAAACTCAGAGGCACAAAATTATTACCAGCACATAAATCAGTAAGTACAACAGTAAGACCATAAAAGATAAGTGGACAAAGGACAAAAATCACAAAAGTGAAGAAAGTCACACACTGGTTAACAAAATTAGAAAAATATCTTAACTTTCTAGGAATAAAAAATGTAAATGAAACATTACTTCACCATTAAAAAAAAATCCAGATACTTCATGCTTTGTTAGAAAAGTTGATGTTCCCAATGCTGGTAAGATGTTGGTAACAATATAAATTGTTATATATTTATTGGAAGCCAAGTAGGTAATATCAAGAGTGTGAAAATATTTATACTAGTTTGAGCATACAGTTCCACTTTAGAGAATTTACACCGAAAAAATACTATTGATATATATGCTTGAATTTAACCTGAAGTTTATTATCCTCAGAAAAGATACAGGCCCCTTACAGTTGATTCCTTAAAAAAATTATAAAAAGCAATATTACAATTCTCTTACACATTTCTTTGATATTGCACAGTTAAATACAGTTTACTGAAGACACTTTCACCCCAGTTATCAATGTTTTCCACCTCTAATGATCCTAGTCAATGCTGGTTCATGGATTCTTCTGAAAGTTGATAAGACTAGTAAAAATGATGGTTATTAACTTATTAATAAGTTATTAACTTATTAAGTGTAGCAACCATTTAGTAAGTATTCTTGGGTGTATGCTTATAATTTACAAAGTGTTCACTATTGTTTAAAGAAATCTTTTAAAGTAAATATTTAGTTGTAGAAATCATGAATATTCACTTATTGAATAAATGGTAAACAGCAATCCTAAATGTTTTGTGAACAGATATTGTGGCTCAAAAATGTTTTACTGATAGCTTCATATATGAATTCTGAATGTGCTTTAATTCAAACAACTTAGACACAAGTGAGTGTGAGGTCCTTTTAAAAAATATTTGAAATGAATTTATGATTGCCTGGGGGAAGAATGAAGGGAAAGAATAGTTAGGAAGTCTGGGATGGACATGTACACACTGCTATATTTAAGATGGATAACCAACAAGGACCTATTGTATAGCGCATGGAACTCTGCTCAATGCTATGTGGCAGCCTGGATGGGAGAGAATTTGGAGGAAGAATGGATACATGCATATACAGGGTTGAGTACCTTCACTGTTCATCTGAAACAAAGTTTAAAGATTAAAAGAATAGCTCCACTGATTGTAATATATTGATTTGAGGTGCTAGTGAAGAATTTGAATAAAATTTTATGAACTGAGAATGGAAAAAAACAATATTTCAAAATTAATATAATATTTTATATAATATGGGGTGTAATATTATTAAACTAATATGTTAAAAAATTTAAAGTAGAATTTGACAAATCAACTCTGAATTATAAGAATTTAGAGTTGAGTTGACTCAAAACCTTTACTTTGAATCTTCTAATTGAGAAAAAGTAGGGACTCACTTAAGGACATATATATATATATATATATATATATATATGTGTATATATATATATATATATATATATATATATGCTGTTCCCTGTATACATACATGATAATTTTAAATAATGTATAGTTTTATGTATATGTTCATCACAGCAATTTTTATAAAAGAAAATGTAGAAACTGCCTAAATTCTCAGTCATAAGCATATTGATTAAACCTTAGTGTGTTCCTAATACAATATTAATGTAGTTCATTAAATACAGATTTTGAAAAGTATCTAATAACATGGAAAATTAATTGCACAATATTAAAAAAAGATGCAGGTGTGTATATGGAGTATTATTACATATACAGACTATTAAATAATCTATACATTGAAAAAGAAAACTGGGATGAAATATATCAAAAGAGTAACCATAATTGCTTTTTGATGGCAGTCTAGATTTTCTCTTGATATAGAATACAGTAATGAATTCTAGGGGGTAAAATACTCAGGTCATTGAGTTCTAGCTCCTAACCATGCAGACAATTTGCATGGTGTAATCACCCACCCGAACTCACTCCTCGATAAGGATGTATCTTTCACTACTGAAGGGCTGTCAACTATTACTAAGTAATTCTTGCTATTGAAATGATATCACTTTAAATCTATCTATCCCTGACTTTATCACTAGTGCCACTTGGGAAGCCTATCTATTGATCTTATCTGTCTATCTATGCTGTGCTTAGTCACTCTTTGTGACTCCTTGGCTCCTCTGTCCATGGGATTTTCCAGGCAAGAATACTGGAGTGGGTTGCCATGCCCTCCTCCAGGGGATCTTGCCAACCCAGGGCTCAAACTCAGGTCTCCCACATTGCAGGTTGATTCTTTACCATCTGAGCCATCAGGGAAGTGCATCTATCTATCTATCTTTCTATTTATCTATCCATCATCTATCTACCATAAATAAATCTATCATCTGTTTTTTTCCCCTTTTGGCCTCAATTCTGCAGTCTGCTGCATACAGGTTAATGTTGTCTGTCTTCCAGGACACAGAGAGTCATGTACCTGCTCTGAGTGATTCCAGACTCTCCTAGTCTGATCCACACTGAGGCTCCAGAGAAAGAACTTCTATCTTTCATTCTAGGCAGTGTCTTCAAGCTTTGAAAATTCTGCCATGGTTGCTCTAGTCTTTAGCTCATGGCTATTATTTCTATTAAATACAGTGTTCCCCTCCCTCCCACCCCAACCTCAGAAAACCAAAAGCCTCCATCAATTTCTACCATTCACTAATATGAGCTTGTTTCAGGTCATTTTTTGATACTAGGTTTTGATAGGAACAGAGTAAAAGCATATGAAGGATGTGATGGGGAGGATGGTCCAAGGAAATGACCCAGAAAGATGTGGATGAGGAGCCATGGATGACCTACTTTATAGTCTGCAGAGAGCTGGCAGCTGGCAGCCTCCCTTAATTCCTGCCCAGACTTTGGATTATTCCAGCCACAGTGAAGCCCTCCTCCACTCCTTTTTTTTTTTTTTTTTTTTGGTGGAAACTTCAGGATTCAAACAGTCTGTAGTCCATAAATTCTTGTATTTTCTTTAAGAGATGCTGAGAGAATATACATCCTAATACTGATCTTTTTATTTTCTGAGAAGGTCAGGTTAATATCAGCTTATCAATACCAATTGATAAGCATTCTGAGTCTACAACAGTAGTTTCCTTGGTGCTAATGTCTTTGTGTCTTTTGCTGACTTTGTCCCTGTGCTTCCTATTCTTGGCTACTAAATAGGCAGTAACTGCATTAGTGGGTACTAACTGTGCATAGAAAGGACTGTTTTCTTCAGTTACAAGGTAATAAAAGATTTCTATATATGTATATGTATAACTGAATCACTTTGCTGTATACCAAACATTGTAAATCAACTAAACTTTAATTAAAAAAAGAAAGTAATTATCCTTCAATTAAAAATATATACATTTAAAAAAGAAATAAAAGAAAAGAAAGAAACAAAAACAAGCAAAAAAGAAATCTACAGACTTAGGGAGATGAACACGGTCAGTGATTCAGGAAGCCATTCTGTCCAAGTTTGAATAGACGTGCAGGCATGCCTAAAGTACCTGTAAGATTGTAATATTTACTTTCCCTGAACTCTCATACTCATAACAGCTGAAATTCAAGTGTCTCAATTCCCAACAAGAAGTATTAAATCCCTGAAGATGCTCAGTTGTGAGTCTGCCAGGTGCTCTCTTTGGGCAAGCGTCAGATGATGGATGGGATCAGAAGTATGGGAATTTCTGAGAAGCAGATTCTCATGCCCTGCCCTGGGGGGTGCTTCCTGGGTAGTTGGCGGTTGTGCCCCACATCTGTTGTGAATTGGTTGAAAGCCAGCAGCTTCTCTTCTCTGAATAGGAAAGGAACTTAAATGTGGAGTGTTAGGGGATACAAGAACCGCAAAATATGGACAGTCTGGGTCCCTGGTGCCTCATAAGGAAGACTCATCTGTTGGGTTAGGTGGGTAGTGAGAAGCCTGACTCAGCAGTGGGCTAGCTTCCCAGCACCCAGGTCCTATGAATCCCACCACTTTCTACTTCTCTCTTAGAATATGGATTTTTCCAGGATTATTAGCCAGTGGATATCGTCTGACTTCTGGGATCAATGTGATGGCGTCAAAAGTGCTGAACAAGGAGATCTTCCTCCAGATGTGATGGGGACCAGATGGCTTGGGGTGTGGAGCCAAAAAGCAATGGCAGAAGTTTCTTAACCACTTGTGGCAAAATCCCTATCCAGAGAGAAAGCTATTTTAGGAAGAAAATGTCTAGTGTTTTTTCTGCTGTAAATAGAGGTTAAATAATCTCAGTATAAAACTGTCATCACTCCACGTTGCTGTATAACACAGGAGCTCGATCTGTTATTCTGTGACAATGTAGAGGGGTGGAATGGTGGGGTGGGATGTAGGCTCAAGAGGGAGGGCAGATACATATATGTTATATATGTATATATGACTGATTCACAATTTTGTATGACAGAAACTAACACAACATTGTAAAGCAATTGTCCTCCAATTAAAAATAAATTTAAAAAGAAATAAAAATCATATTAACAATTAAAAAAATAAATAAGCAGCCTAAAAAACTGTCTTTTTCAAACACTCATTCTGCATTGATAGTTGAGTAAATCAGTGTGTGTAAGTTGGAGTCTCTACTTTCATCACTGAATTTTTGGTGTGCAGAAACAATGTACAGAAAGGAGGAGAGATACGTGAGTGTAAAAATATGGTGGTTAGAAACCTGCCTTACACCTAGCTCATAGAGTCTGCTTTGGAGGGAAACATTTTATTCTGGAGTCAGATTCATTTACTTTACATTGAATCTGAAGAATGTAACAGACTATATTAACTTGGTCCAGTTTATTTTTGAGTAGATTTGATCTACCATAAAGCGATGGCAGAATGAGGTATCACAGAACACAAGTTGACATAAGAGTTGGAGTTTCTAAGGAGACAATTCTTCCTTCATCCATTGATGGTGTATGATCTGGACAGTTCCCGTCACAGTCCACAGAACTTGTGCATCTCAGCTTTTGCCTTGGAGCTTCATATATCCATACATCCTGTAGAATTTGAGATTCAGTTCTGAGACTTTTAAGAAGTGATAAGTAGATTGGTCACATTTTCCCAACAATGAATTCAAATGAAATAGTAGCTGGACCTGGATTTAGGTAGAAACTTAGGAGTCTTTCTGAGTTAAGCATCTTAAAGAGTTAGTGTCATGAAGTTCAGACTCAGGCCCCAAATGCTTCTGTGGGAAAAGACCTCAGGGAAAATGTCTACAAATTGCGAAAAGTGGTCCTTACTTTCCAGTCCTAAATGGAAAGGGGTAGCACTGAGAAGCAAAAAGCAGGAATAGGAAAGGACCTGTTCTGCATCATTATTTAGTTGAGATACAAATGTTCTGGGAAAGTTCATTGTTGGAAAGTATCAAGCTCAGGGTGAGGGAGGCTGGGGAGAAGAACTGAGATATGGAAATTTTGTAGAGTATCAACCCCGTGAGTATATGTCAAAGGAGAAATTATGAATTTATAAAGTGGAGGCTCAGGGTCAAGATTAGAGGAAGCTATTGAGGAGTGAATGCTGTAGAAGATGCCGAGTAACTGGCTATAGAACAGTGGCAGTGAAAGTATGATTTATTGGTTGTTGTAGGTCCCAGGGTTTCCAAGTTTGAGCTTTTTGCTCTCAATAGGTGCCTAGAATAACAGAGAAATGGAAGAGGACATCTCTCCATAGAGGTGTCTGAAGAAATTAAAATACTTAGCTTGTATATTGACCTTATGATGAAATGAGGAAGCATAGCAAAGCCTTTTGGGTGTTAACAGTAGAAAGAAAACACTAGAAAATACAAATAATTTAAAACATTTGCAGGAAAAGAAATCCCCCGCTTAGTGAATGATTATACTTAACACAGTTTAGAACATATGATTTTTCATCAGAATATTGGTAACAACATTTTCGTGAACTGGGAATGGAAGACATGTGGCAGCTGGTATTTTGTGGGAATTCAGTCAAGAGTCAAGATAAAGTCAGTCTGAGAGTTCATGGTACCCAGGCTGAGCAATTCACTGGGAGATTCCACTTTTGCCTCTACAGTTTCTGTACAGGTCTCTTTGGGTATTGTAGTGATGTGCTCGTAAATCCCACTCACAGTGCTGCAGAGCTTTACAAAAACCTCCCCTTGGTTTTGTCCCATCTGTCTTAGAACATCCATCACAGGTATTTTCTCCAAGTCAAGCTCCACCCAGATCAGAGTCTTGGCTTGAGGTCAGGGCAGGCTCGTCCAGGTGTTTCTTTCTCAGGCTTTCCTGCCTTGCTGCTGGGATCTGCTCTGGAGTTTGCGACTAGAACGGACTTCAGAAATCATGACATCTTCTCCTACCTGTGCTTTCTGACGAGTCTACTCTCAGATGGTTTCTCATAGGAGAGCCTGTCAGACCTGAATGTCTCAACTGGGTTTTACAAGCTGTAGGTAGGCAGAAAAGATTTATGGTCAATGTAATTTCTGCTTTCACCTGCTAATCTTCTGAATCACCTCTGCCTGACCTACTTACCCATGGAGGGTGTTATGGAGTGGAAAGTGCTTCCACATAAACTTAGAATTTTATCCTTTCCATTGATCACATCTGGCTAAATTCAGGGCCAGTAGCCCATCTGCTGCTTTGTGTGAACTGGAAAAGACAACATGCTGGGCAAATGCAGAGGAAGCCCCTTGGGTTCAAGTTGGAAAACAGAGGGCAAATTTTTGAGCTTTATCCATAAAGTTTTCCCTTTTTCCAGCTGATGCAGCCCCACACCAAGGCCTTGGCTTAGACAGCAGAGCTCAGGCTGAATTTTAGTCCCGTTTAGATGAATTTTTGCTCTCTTGGCTGAGAGTCCTTGTGTCGGACACAACCTGTGCACCTAGGGGCGGTGGCTCTGGCCAAATTCAGCCCAAACCTTTTAATTTACACTCTTGTTGGACTTTTGATTTTTAACACCATCATACCCTTTTTGAAAACTTTGGTGCTCTCAACACAGCAGTCTTCATTTTCTTAAGATCTCTGTGTCTGTCACTGTGAAAATAAAGCAAAACATAAGGATGTTATAACCATTAACATAAGGCTGTTAACCACTAAAGGGTAGTGTGGGGTTTCCCTGGTGGCCCAGTGGTAAAGAATTCCCCTGTCAATATAGGAGAGACAAGGTGATCTCTGATCTGGGAAGATCCTACATGCTGCAGAGCAACTAAGCCCATGTGCCACCACTACTGAGCCCGCACGTTGCAACTACTGAAGACCGGGCACCCTAGAGTCTGGTACTCCATGACAAGAGAAGCCACTGCAACGAGAAGCTCACGCACTGTAACTAGAGAGTGGCCCCCGCTCACTGCATCTAGAGAAAGCCGGGGCAGCAATGAAGACCCAGCATAGCGCGCCCCACCCCAAATATATATATATATATATATATATATATTAATAAATAAATATATATATAATAAAAGGATAGTGTTAATTTTCTTGCTGTTGTTAACAAGAGGGATCAGGATTGAAAAAACTTTGATCTTCATACTTTCTTTGGAGGATCTTATCCAAATCCATGGCCTAATTTAAGCTTCACAATATTCCTTATAATCTTGTGACAACGCCTTACTACCCTCCATTCAGTTGCATGCCTAGCAACTCCATCTCCATACACACAGTCTAACACCTTTTTCCTGATCAAAACCTCAAAGAACAAACAGGAAAAGAGGAGCAGAAATGTTATTTTCTCAGTAACAGATAATGTAACAGGGGCTGGCTTGAGCAGAGAGCAGGAGAATGTGTATCTCATGGCAGGAGGTTGAGCTAAAGCATTGAACTTGGATGGTTGAGCATAGCTGGTTTAGGTGCTAATGTTTGAAATGGCAAGAGGTGGGTGGTGAGCATGTTGAAAAATAAATTTGGCTTCTGCTGAACTCCTGTGAGGCTCCCTGACTCCCTCCTAGCGCTGATGTACAGACTTCCCCAGGCAGCCATCAGAAATAGGTTTGAACAGAGCCAGCTATAGAAAACAAAAAGTTAGGAATGAAAAGCTTATTAAATCTTGAGGAGACTGGAACTTAAAGTTGGCAACCTAGCGATTTGGGGGCGGTGAATCTTGCAATTCTGTGGCGGTGGCAGAAAGGTTCGGTGTGTTGAGTCCTAAGGAGAATGCAGGTATTGTGTCTCCTAGTGCTTCACTCCTTCCTGTACCAGGAGTGTCCTCCAGGGTCTTTGACACCGGACTTTGCAGGGTCCCCATTCCAGGTGGGTGTACATCCCACTCCACTGACTTTGGGATGTGGCCATGCATGGATCCACAGTTGTGGGTAGAGGTGACAGTGCCTGGTCCAGGCTGAGGCTCCACATGGCATGGCGTCACGGATTTCTGCCAACACTCTTGAGCCTTTGTCCTGTGAGATGAGAAGGGTGTGCTCAGGGTGTTGCTTTGGCCTGGGTCCCGGAACAAAGACACAGTCCTGAATGCAGCCCACAATCTGAGGGCAAGTCCAGCTGGTCTGCAGACCAACGAGCAAATGCAATATATGTTTGTTATTGTAGAAGTGTCAGTTGCTTTGTTGTGTCCAACTCTGATCTCACTAGGCTCCTCTGTCAATGAAATTCTCCAGGCAGGTGGCCCGGATGTAGCCCTGGTGAAAATCTCTCTCCCTTTCTTCCCCCACCTTTCCTGGATCCTTAGTTTGGGAAAAGCCCTTCTGTCCAGTCATGCCAAAGAGGAAAGTGACCTTCCAAGGCGTGGGAGATGATGACGAGGATGAAATCAGTGTCCCCAAGAAAAAGTTGGTGGACCCTGTGGCTGGGGTAGGGGGTCCTGGGAGCCGTTTCAAAGGCAAACACTCTTTGGACAGCGATGAGGAGGAGGAGGAGGAGGATGAAGGGTCCAGCAAATATGACATCTTGGCCTCAGAGGATGTGGAAGGTCAGGAAGCAGCCACGCTCCCCAGTGAGGGAGGTGTGCGGATCACACCCTTCAACTTGCAGGAAGAGATGGAGGAAGGCCACTTTGATGCAGATGGCAACTATTTCCTGAACCGGGATGCTCAAATCCGAGACGGCTGGCTGGATAATATTGACTGGGTAAAGATCAGGGAGCGGCCACCTGATCAGCGGCCGCTGTCAGACTCAGAGGAGGAGGACAGCCTGGGCCAGACGCCAGTGAGCACCCAAGCCCTCCTGGAGAGCCTTTTGGAACTGATGTTGCCAAGAGAGACAGTGGCTGGGGCACTGAGGCGTCTGGGAGCCCGAGGGGGAGGCAGAGAAGGCAGCAAGGGGCCTGGGCGGCCCAGTTCCCCCCAGCGCCTCGACCGGCTCTCCGGGTTAGCTGACCAGATGGTTGCCCAGGGCAACCTGGGAGTGTATCAGGAGACAAGGGAACGGTTGGCCATGCGACTGAAGGGGTTGGGGTGCCAGACCCAGGGACCCCGTGACCCCACACCACCCCCGTCCCTGGACATGTTTGCTGAGGAAGTGGCGGAAGGGGAGCTGGAGACCCCAACCGCTGCCCAGAGGGAAGAAGCAGAGTCCCCCGGAGATGGTCTGGCAGATGTGATGTGGGAATATAAGTGGGAGAACACAGGGGATGCTGAGCTGTACGGGCCCTTCACCAGCACCCAGATGCAGACCTGGGTGAACAAAGGCTACATCCCAGATGGCGTTTATTGCCGGAAGCTGGACCCCCAGGTGGCCAGTTCTACAACTCCAAACGGATTGACTTTGACCTCTACACCTGAGCCTCCTGAGGACCCAATTTGGTGGTCCCTTCTTTCCTGGACTCTCTGGAGGCCCCGGCTGCCTCTGGCAGTGAAGATGTTGGGGGCCAACTTTTCAGTCAACTTCCTTTTCCCAATAAAAGCCTTTAGCTGTGTAAAAAAAAAAAAAAAGAAAAAGAAATTCTCCAGGCAAGAATACTGGAGTGGGTTGCCATTCACTTCTCCAGGGGATCTTTCCATCCCAGGGACTGAACCTAGCTCTCCTGCATTACAGGCAGATTCTTTATTGTCTGAACTACCAGAGAATCCCCGGTTGTAAAGCAACCTCAACTTTTTTAGTAATAAGCAACAATCATAGTAGAAATGGCTGTTTAATACAGATGCTAAACCTAGGGTGACTTGACCTATGAAATTACATGCTGAAATATATGGTAGCTCCCCGTTATCTTTAGGGTAAGATGGTTTGAGCACAGGCTTTTGTTTACCTTCCGAAGCCTTTGTCTTATTCTTTTCCATATGCTCCCTTAAACTCAACTGTGCTGAACTACTTGCTTCCTGAAAGCTCCATGTTCTTTCATGTATCTTTGCCTTTGCCCTGTGATTGCTTTTGCTTGAAATGCCCTTATATTCTTCAGTTCCCCAGTTTGGTCTCTAGCCCACCTCCTTAGCTCCATTGATGAAGTATGATGTGAGCTTAGCTTAGCTTTTGAGCTTCTGGGAAGTCCTAAACGATTGCTCAAGACAACTGTATTGGATACATCCCCTTCCCCTTAATTTTTGTGGCATCCAGTGCTTATCACTATCACTGCTGTCAAAACTCATTTCTTCTCATCATCTTAAGGTAAAGATCTTTGAGAGAAGAGATTTGTCTCATTCATCTCTGTGACCTCTGTGCTGGACATTACCTCATTAAGCAAGGCTTATAAAGTGCCTTCTGAAACTATTATAATGATATAATGTCTCATATTCAGAGAGGATAAGCTAGGAAGTGACAGAGTCATGACAAGAACCCACATTTTCCCAATTCCTAGTCCCTGCTCTCTCTCACCCTGTTCTGCACTATGGAACACTATTTTTACATTTGTTTAGCATAGCACCATTAGCTGTAAACAATTCAATTTGAACATTAGTCTGAGTTAAGCATCATTGGGAAGTTAAATTTGTTGTGATTTGTTCCACTCTATGAGATATATTCCAAAGCCAAAGAGAAATGAATTCCTTGTTGTCTACATATTTGGAGTATTCAAATCACAGTCTTCGCACTAACATGAGTAATCAAGGATGAACTGTGCCTCCAGAGTAGCATCTAAGATGTCACAGCTGGGAGAGCCTTCAAGGATGATATATTCACTCCGCTATGTGTTCAGATGAAAGAGTCTAGAGTGATCCAGAGTGGTTTCACAACTGGCCAAGGCCAACATCAAAGAAACATAAAAGAAATAAATTATTCCAATTCCTAGTCCAGTGATATTTTTGGTTCACTTGGCAAATATCCAGTTCTCTGATCACTTACTTTGATATTTATCATTTGAAAGTGTCTGAGTATCTTCTCACTCCTCTAGCTGATGATATCCTTCCCTGGAGTGACCTTAGAATGACCTGAGCAGCTTGCCATTTTCTTTTTGTATGTGGCTTTTCATTGTTGTAGGAGATGCTCTTTTGTGGGAAAGGGGAGGGGCAGGCACAGGTGGGTTCATCCTGAAGCTCACCTCTTCCTGGAAGGGGACTGAGTCATCCTTGCTGCCAAATGAGTGCATTCTGAGAGAGGATCAAGGGACTGAGTTTACCATGATGTTGTCCAGTCCTGGGTGGGAGGAGGCTTGGAGACTCAAGGCACCTGGAGAAAATTTATGGGATGCCAGGCCAAGAAAAGAAATGAGGATTGCACTGGGGCATCCTAGAGCTTTTAATTTTGTGACCACGGACTTTGAAATTGCTTTTCTTATCTCCACTCTCTGCCTTTGATATTGATGTGTACTCCTTGAGGGTTATAGGCAAACTGCAGTGTATATCAAAGGAGAATACGAGGCTTTTTAAAAAAAATATGGAACAGACTCTTGAAAAGACTTCAAACCACATAGTTGGAGGAACAACTAGAAAACTTTGGAGAATATAGACCAAAGGATGGGTGATACTAAAGGTGTTTGATCATAGTCTTGAAATAACTATCAGGGTAGAGCTGGCTTATGGAAGACAGCTGCATTTGCATGTCTGCTTATATGTGCCTCCTGTGTATTGCAGTTTATTGGTTTAATGAAATGTATGAGGAAAACCCAGACTACACAGATATGTGGTACAAAAAAGTAGATTTTTTGCAATGTGAAATCAGAAACTGTGTTAATGGACTTTTTCTATTCTTTTTCATCAGAGTTCATTGGTCTAGTTGGCATTTTAGATGGAACTTCCACCCATGCATGGTTTTATAGCATTATTCATGGGTCTTTTGGGAATTAATTGATTCACTGAGTTAAGAAACTTTTATGTGTTGACATATTTCATTATACACCATCAAATATATCACAGGAGGTAATATGGCCACTAATATCTTTAATTCAGAACAGTACTTAAATACTGGGGAGCCTACCAGCTCATAATGGCCAATACAATTTCCCTGAACTCTACTTTTTCCCTGAAAGCTTGTATTTTATCATTAGCAGCAACAATCCATTGTTTTCTTGATGTGCAGGCTCAGTTTATTCATTTTCAACTACCCAAGTCTGTATAACCATAGTTTGCCTGTCAGTTATTCTTTTGGTTTTCAATGACTTTAAAAGAAAAATGGTGTTTCATGAAAAAAAAAAAGGCTAGTTCAATTTGCAACTTAAATGACTACAAAAGACTTTTCCTTTGAGATAATAAAATAATTTGGAATGCAGCAGAAGTACTTATATGTACTTCCTCTATTGTTACACAGAATACTAAAAAGACATACGCTTGAGTGGCAATTTAGTAAAATTAATAATTTTACTGCTTTTTCAGTGTTATGGACTGAACTGTGACCTTCCCAAATCCATATGTTGAAGTTCTTACCCTTGGTAACTCAAAATATATCCTTCTTTGGAGATAAGACCCTTAAAATAAGGTAAAAGAGGCCATTTTACCTTAGACTGGATTAGACTTTAATCAATCCAGTCTGACTGGCGTCCTTATGAGAAGAGGAAATCTGTACACAGAAGAAGATACATATGGGATATATTATACATGTATAGAGGAAGGTCCACATGAGGACAAAGCAAGAAGGTGGCCATCTCCAAGCCAAGGAGGAGGACTCAGGACAGATACAACTGTGGGCACTTTCATCCTAGATTTTTAGTCTCAGGACTGTGAGAAAATAAGTTTCTGTTGTTTAAACCACATAGTCTGTGTTATTTGGTTATGTCAGCATAGCTAACTAATACAGTCAATTACATTGTTAACTGAAACTAGCCTTTTTTTTTTCCCACCTACAAATAGATAGGAATGTAGAATACAGTGACTGTTAATACCCTACTGAGGCTTCTGCCTTGATTCATGCTAAGTGACCAGCAGTTTTACCCACCAATGCTTTCACAACATGAAGGCAAATGTCAAAGCAAAGAAAATGGCAAATATTATTTTGCCATTATTATGAATATAGTTCTGACCTCATGGGCTCCCTGAAAATGTCTTTGGGCTCCTGGATGCCCATGGACCATACTTTGAGAACCACTCTCCTAGTCTATGTGGTCTGTCCTGCCAACGCTGCACTGGCAGCAGTCAACCCAGGCTTTCTTTACTGTGACCCCTTTCTACTTGTTTGCTGGTGATTAACAGATCGATTGTATCATATGCTTTGACTGATGGATGAATAAGTGATTAAGCCATTGTGAACAGAGATTTTCCAATTCTTTGAAAAAGATGAAATTGCCTTGAATACTTTGATGGAATCTCTATAGAGTCAAGGACCACAGATCTGTATGTCATTTGCCTGTGGTTTGTTCTCCTTGGTGGTACGCAGTGTCTCAGATGCTTGATCCACGGTGATGGTGCTTTGGGGACAGTGGGAGGGCTCGGGAAAGGTCCAGAGTCTGATTACTTTATGTGTAGTACCCATACTATATTTCTACAGCAAAACTTTACCCTTTCCATTATAAATAATGTTTACTTGCTTAAGTGACAAGTAGTCAGGATTGTGACTTGAATTTTTGGCAAAACCATAAATATGAGTAATAGACTGACTTGGCTTTCATGGTTGATGGGTCAAGCAATACACTTAGTAAATGGACAGGAAATAAAAGGGGCCAGGGTTTTGAATAGAGACCCACACGAAGCCCTAAGAATGGATAAACCTGGTCAAGTTCCCCTCAGTCAAGGGGCCCCCAACACACTTCGACTTTTGTCAAAACCTTCTTCTACCTTCTCTATGATGCCCACCCTGCTGAAGGAGAAGTGAGTTTGACAATCCACTGCTTGGAGTCCTTGGTGCATCTGTAGAAGTCTGGCACTGGCCAGCCCCACATAAATGGAAGACTGGATTTTAAGCTATAGTCATTATCTCAGATCTAGAAAAGCAGTGATTTTAAGGTACACTGCTTATGCCTACTTCTTGAATAAGAATAATCCAAATTGTTCAAGATCATCACTGGTGGTTTTCTCACTAATTCTACCTGTGTAGTCAGTAACAGAGTCCATTGTTGTCTTACAAATATGTCACATGGACATATAGTTCTAGTTTGTTAAAACACTTACAGAATCAGGATTTCTTTGAGCAGAGCAGTATTCCTAAAAAAAATGTTAATTTTCAAGAAACATGTTATACATTTCACTGCTTAAACTTGCTGCAAATTTCTTAGGAATGAAAACATAAAAACATTTTTATAAAGTTTTTGAAATATAAAAAAGGGGGAATAAAATCAGTATCTTTAGACTCATCACTTCTAGTAATCATTAATGTTTGTTTTATTGGCTGTTTATTTTGGTGAAGTGTTTAAAAATAAGTTATAAGCACCATGACAATTCATTTCTAAACCATTAAGCATACATTTTTTTAAAAACAAAAATATTTTCTATATAACCCTAATACTACTACTTCATATCTAACAAAGTTAACAGTTCCATAAAATCATTTAATAACTAGTCCATGTTAAATTTTCCAACAAAATGTCCTTTACAGTTGGTTTTTGGGAACCAGAAACCAGTCAAATACTATGTGTTTAATATTTGGTTTCTAAATATTTTAACTTTCTTTGACCTGTAATAGTTCTGATTCTACAGCATTCCCTGCACTATACTTGTGTTTTCCTTCATCATATTGATTATTGAAGGGACTGGAACTGGTGTCTTGTAGAATGTCTCACTGTCTGGAATTGTCTAGTTGTTTCTTTGTGGAATCCTTTAACTTGTTCTTCTAGCTCCTTTGTCTCCTGCTAGAACTAACGACTATAGGCTTCATTTGTTTGTTTATTTTTGGCAGGAATACTGTGTAGGGAGGTAGTGTCCTATGTATGGTAGAGTCCTCTGTCATGTTAGGATAGCCAAAATGACTTGATGAGGCTGATCCAGCGCTAGGATAAGATGGGGACAGAAAAATATATCTTTTGTAAAATTACATATTCCCATTGTAACAAGCAGGTAATCTGAGATTTTGCAATGGTTTAAAACTTTTTCTTTTGGCTTGGAGTATATTTTTCTGCCTCATGTTTTGCAGCAGCCAGAAGCTAGTCACATTTCTTCCTCCTGTAACTGCGAATGCCTCCAGTCTGCTATACACAAAATGAATGTTATAAACTCATCATTAGATGCTGAAATATTAATATCTAAAAGAATCTGCTTTTTTTAAAAAAATAAGTAACCTAAGGAAGATACATTACATTTCTTCTCTACAAATGAGAATTTCATAAAAAGTGTTGTATTTGTGAATTGTTTATATTCCCTGAAATGGGCTCTTCAGTTTTTATTTTGATCAAGCTGCTGTATCCTATCTTTTAAATCATAAGCTCAATTATTTTGAACAACCTGGGAGGAAGCCTAAGTATAGTTTTCTCTCTGTGTGCATTGCTTTTTCTCGTATAGACTCACAAAGAGCAATTGGAGCTGGTGCTTGTAATCCCAGTAAGAAGGGGTTAATCCGTGTGCTCTAGGATCAGACAGGAGCAGGGTCAGAGAGTGAAGGAGAGGCCAGGACTGGTCAGCTGTTAGACCTGTGGTATTCACATTGATTGATCCTCTGACCAAACAGAAATTTTTCTTAGTTCCTAGGAAGTATCTTTCAAAATCACATAATGTCAATGGGTGGAGACTGGTGGTGCCTCTACTCTGAGATGAGGAGAGAGCTTAGTGGCATTAGGTCGGGAGATGATTCCTGACTCTGAAATAACATTCCCAGTAGGGGTAGGTCTCGTGACATTTTCAAGGACCAGCTCGAGATTCATCTCCAAGAGCTCTCCCAGCTAACTCTACCCAACAAGAATTTCTCAGCTACGCTCTCTTTGCTTACTTTGTGATAACTCAGATTTTACTTGTGAAAGGTCTGTGCTCTTCATTACATCACTGGGTCATTTGGCCAGTGCTGTCTCATAATGTTCTTCTCACCCTCACTACTCACTCACTTGTTAATTTTCTCATCAGAAAGAGACACAAGAACTGTCAGGATTTGAGATTTAGCATCAGAAATTTCTCCTTGTAGATCTGCTTCTAGTTATGGTCTTTAGAATATATTGGTGTATGACCCAGTGCACAGGCGATGGTCATCTTTATTTCCATCCTTTTATTTCTTCCATAATGTTCTCTTTAATTTTGCCATTGGTATATGTAATAAATGTTGTTAAATTGTGGTGAGATTATTTATTTTTCTGACTTTGGTGATACCCGTTCACATTCTGAGACTATTAGAATAGACACATGGGTAAATCTCTTTCAATAAAGGAGTGAGTGGGAAAGTAGTTTGTGTATTGTTTCCTCATGATGCTGAGACATATGCAGTGGATTACACCTGGGTTTTTTTAAACAAATGCTTAGTACACTTCAACCTCTGTGGTAGGTGGTCACAGTGAAACACAGCAGTACAAAAACATTCTTCTGCTTTTATCCTTTCCTTGGTAGTTTACCATCATCACAACTTGTCATCTGAATGCCTCAGAAATCTCCTTTCTCCAATGCTCTTACTGTGGTTAATGAAATAAAACTCAGTTGCAAAAATTATTATATTACACAAATTAATAAGTAAAACATGAAGTACCTAAAGAGTAAATGCACAAAGGACAAATGAAGAAAGTCACTCATTGGTTAACAAATTTAGAAAAATATTTTAACCCTCAAGAAATAAAAAAAAATGTAAATGAAACACTAGCAAACCATTAAGAAATAACCAGGTTTTTAAGCAATGTGTTGTTAGAGAAGTTGATGTTCCCAGTGGTGGTAAGATGTTGGTAATAATATAAATTGTTATATATTTATTAGAAACCATTTAGATAATATTTAAAAAGTAAAAATATTATTACTAGGTTGAGCAAATATTTCCACTTTGGGGAATTTACTGTGAGAAAATACCTATGTGTTTGAATTTAAAGTGAGGTTTAGTATCCTCAGAGAAGACAGAGTCCCCTCATATTTGATTCAAATTCAAAAATATTATACAGAAGCAATATTACAATACTTTAATGGAATTCTTTGGTTTTGCACAGTTAAGTACAGTTTAGTGAAGACACATTCACCTTTAATGATCTTAAGGTTAGTTCATGGATACTACTGAAAGCCAGTGGATGAGCTTAGTGAAAAAGATGACTAGTAAACTTAATGACAATTTAGTAGCTATTCTTGAGGTGTGCTTAGAAATTACAAGTGTTCAATATTGTTTAAATAAACATTTTAAAGGAGTTCTTTTGCTGTGGAAATCATGAATATTCACTTACAGTCTAAACGACAATCAAAAGTTCTGTTTTGTGAACAGATATTGGGGTTCAAATATGTTTTAGTGATACCTTCATATATGGATTCCTAACGGGCTATTTCAAACAACTTAGTAATAGGTGGGTGTGAAATCCTTTAAAAAAATGTTTAAAGATTAAAAGAACAGCTCTGCTGATGACAGTATATGGATTTTAGCTATTCGTGAGAGTTTAAATAAAATTATATAAACTATTAGAGTGGGAAAAAAAACTTTATTTCAGAACAAATATCATATATAAGGGTTTAAAAATGTAAATAATACTAAAGCAATATGTTAAAAATTTTATGGTAGAATTGGACAAACTAGCGCTGATTTATAAGTGTTTATAGAGTCAAGTTGGCTCAAAATTTTTATTTTGAATCATCTGAAAGTGGGGACTTACTTCAGTACATATAATAAATATATACATGGCTTCCCTGGTGGCTCAGTGGTAAAGAATCTGCCTGCAATGCAGGAAACACAGAAAACACAAGTTCTATCCCAGGGTTAGGAAGATCCCCTGGAGGAGAGCATGGCAACCCACTTCAGCATTCTTGCCTGGAGACTCCCATGGACAGAGGAGCCTGGTGGGTTACAGTCTATGGGGTCACAAAGAGTCAGACATGACTGGAGTGACTGAGCATGCACACACACATATATGTGTATACACATGGTTTTCCCTATATACATACACACGATAATTTTAAATAATGTAAAGCTCTCTCTATATACACATTCGTTACAGCATTTTTTATTATAAGAAAATGTAAAAACTGATTGAATTCTAAATTAGAAGGAAATTGATAAAACAATGTGTTTCCAGATACGATGTTAATGTACTTCATTAAATACTGATTATGAAAAGGGTCTAATAACACAGAAAACTGATTATATAATGTTTAGAAGATACAAGTTTGTATGTGGAATATGATTACATGTACAGACTATTACATAATCTATGTATTATACTTGGATGAAATATATCAAAAGAGTAACTGTAGTTGCTTTTTTGGTGGCAGTCGGATATTCTCTTGATGTAGAATAGTGTATTAAATTATAGGAAAATGCTCAGGTCATTGAGTTCTAGTTCCCAACCAAGCAGACAATCTGTGTGGTGTAATCACCCACCTGAACTCACTCCCTGATAAGGATGTATCTTTCACTGCTGAATGACTGTCAACTGTTACAAAGTAATTCCTGCTATTGAAATGAAATCATTTAAAATCAATCAGTCTATCTTCCTGTTACCTATCTGCCTATCATTTTTTCCCTTTTGGTCCCAGTTCAGCCATCTGCTGCAGAGAGGTTAATGTTCTCTGTCTTCCAGGACACAGGGAGTGTATGTCTGCTCTGAGCGATTCCAGACTCTCCTTGCCCGATCCACACTGAGCCTCCAAACAAAGAGAGAATGAACTTCTATCTTTCATTCTAGGCAGTGTCATCAAGCTTTGAAAACTCTGCCATGGTTGCTTTAGTCTTTAACTCATGGCTATTATATCTCTATTAAATACGATGTTCCCTCCCTCCCACCCCAATCTCAGAAAACCTAAAGCTACCATTGATTTCCATTGTTTCTTAAACCAGAACAAGCTGGTTTCAGGTCATTTTTTGATACCAGGTTTTGATGAGAATAGAATAAAAACATAAGAGGAATGTGTTGGGGAAGATAGTCCAAGGAAAGGGCCCAGAAAGATGGGAAGGAGGAGCCATGGATGACCTACTTTGCAGTTTGCAAAGGGCTGGCAGCTGGCAGCCTCCCTTAGCTACCACTGCCCAGGCTTTGGATCATTCCAGCCACAGTGAAACACCTTATTTAGGGGATGGAAACTGCAGGGTTAAAAAATTTTCTACCCTCAGATGCTCATATTTTCTTTCAGAAATGCTAAGAAAATGCACATCTTGGTATTGACCTTTTTATTTTCTAGGAATATCAAGTTAAATCAATTTAGGTGATGAATAGTCTGAGTTCACAACAGTATTTTCCCTGGTACTAATGCCTTTGTATTTTCCCTCACACTCTGTTCCTGTGCTTCCTATTCTCCTCAGCTTTACTAAACAGACAGCGCTCGGAAAAACTCATTTGTTTGGGTCACAAAGGTAATGAAAGAAATCTAAATATGTGTATGTATAACTGAATAATTTTGCTGTACACCAAAGATCGTAAATCAACTATACTTCAAATTTTTAAAAAAGCAAAAAGAAATTTATAGACTTAGGGAAAACGAGGGTACAGTCTCTTCCAGACAGTTAAAGTACAAAGACAACTTTGCAAAGCCTGGCACAAAGAAGGAATACCATTCTGATGAGCAGAATCCGCAGCCCCACTGTCTTGCACGTGGAGAAAGAAGGCCTTGCTGCTCACGGCTTTGAGAGCCCATCTCGTGTGCGATCACCACGTGGATTCAGAGAGTGAGATGGTCAGTGATTTAGGGAGGCATTCTGTCCAAGTTTTGGAGAGATTTATAGGCACGCCTGAAGTAAATGTAAAGTTGTAATACTTGCTTTCCAATAATTTCCTTAACTTTCAACCTCTTAAATTTAACTGTAACTCAAGTTTCTCAAGTCCCAACAGGAAGCATTAAATCCCTGAAGATACTCAAGAGTAAGTCTCCTAGGCTCTCTTTGGTCAGGTGTCAGATGATCGATGGGAACAGAAGTGTGGGAATTTTTGAGAAGCAGGTTCTCATGCCCTTGCCCTGGTGGATGCTTCCTGGGTAGTTGGTGGTTATGTTCCCCCATCTGTTGGGAACTGGTCCAAGGCCAAAAGCTTTTGTTTTCTGAATAAGAAAGGAACTCAAATGTGGGGTGTCAGGGGATACAGCAACCACAGGATGTGGACACTCTGGGTCTCTGGTGCTTCCTAAGGAAGACCTATCTCTGGTTAGGTGGCTGGTGAGAAGCCTGAGTCAGCAGGGGCCTTAAGCAGTTTCCCAGCACCCAGGTCCCATGCATCCCACCATTTTCCACCTCTCTCAGCACATGGGCTTTTCCAGGGATATTAGCCAATGTGTATAGTCAGATCTGACTTCACGGATCAGTGTGATGACATCAGCAATGCTGAACAAGGAGATCCTCCTTCAGATGTGGCAGAAACAAGATGGTTTGGAGGGTGGAAGCCAAAAGCAATGGCAGAACCATCCTAACCCCTTGTGGCAAACACTCCTTCAGAAAGAAAGCCATTTAGGAAAGAAGTTATTCTATTATTTCCTTCTGAAAATAAAGGTTAATAAATTTTGGTGCAAAACTATTTTCCTTCCATACACTCTTTCTGCACTGATAGTTGAGTTAACTAGAATAGAAAAGATGGAATCTCAGTTTCCATCACTGAATTTTCCATAGGCAGAATAATATACAAGAGGTGGGAGAAATACAACCAAATGTAAAAATACAGTGTTTAGAGACCTGCTCTATACCTAGACTTGGAACCTTTGCTTTGGAGAGAGGAGGAGATTTTACTCTGCTGTCAGATTCATTTTCTTCACTTTGAGTCTGAAGGTTAACGAAGACTATGTTGACTTGGTCCAGGTTATTTTTGAGTAGACCAAATCTGCCATATACATACATGATAGAATGACGTGTTGTATCAGAAAACACAAACAAACCAGAGCTTTGGAGTTGTTTAAGGTGACAATCATTCTTTCTTCCATTGATAGCATATGATCTGAACAGCTCCCATTATGGTCCACAGAACTCCTGCTTCCAAGCCTTGCCCTGGAGCTTCATAAACCTATAAATCGTGTGAGTCTGAGGCTCAGTTCTGAGCTTTTAGAAAAGTGGTATGTAGATAGCCACTCTTTTTCAATGGCAGATTCTAGTGATGTAGTAACTGGACCTGGATTTAGGTAGGAACTTCCAAGTTTTTCTGGGTGAGGTGTCAACAAATATCATAATATTTATGGAGTTCAGGCTCAGTGCTGAGAAGTTCTTTCACTATCTTATCCCATTAGAATGTGCAAACTGATTCTCTGGAAACAGATCTCTGAGAAAATGCCCACTAATTGTGCAAGGTATTCCTAACCTTCCAGACCTGCACAGGTAGGGGTAGGACTGAGAGCAAAAAGTAGGAATAGGAAGGCCCCTGCTTTGTATCATTTCCAAGTTGAGATGCAAATGGTCTGGGAAATATCATTGTTGCAAGGTGTAAAACTCAGGGTGAGGGGTCCTGGGAGAAAGAACTGAATAGTGGAATGTTTGTAGAGTCTCAGGACTGTGAGCAGATTATAACTCTTTGTGAGTAAAGTAAAGATTATAAGAGTATAAAATGGAGGCTCAGGATCAAGATTAGAGAAATATATTGAGAAATAAATGCAGCAACAGACGCTGAGTCAATAGTTTGTTGTGGAACAATGACATGGAGGGCATGTTTTATGGTTGCTGTTTGTCCCAAGGTTTCCAAGCTTGAGCTCTTTGCTCCCATTTGATGCCTGGAATAACAGAGAAATGGAGGAGGAATCTCTCCATAGAGTTGTCTAAAGGAATGAAAATTTGTATGTTGACTTTGTAATGGAAATGAGAAAGCATAAGAGAGCCCTTTGTGAGTTGGTTTCAGAAGGAAACACTGGAAAATAATCTAGAACTTTTACAGAAACAGATGAAATGCCATGCCTGGTGAATGGTCAGATTTAAACAGCTTGGAGTATATAATTTTCCATCAGAATATTGAACAGGAGTGTGAGCAAACTCTGGGAGATAGTTGAAGAATAGGGAAGCCTGGCCAGCTGCAGTCCATGGGGTTGCAAAGAGCTGGACATGACTGAGTGGCTGAACAACAGCATTGGTAACAAAATTTCAGTGAACTTGGGTCTGGCTGCCTTGAGTGGAGTAAAAATGGTAGCTGCTTTTTTGGTGTGAGTTCAATAGGGAGATACAGGGGACAAGAAGTCTGAAGTCATGGTAGCCAGGCTGAGAATTTCCCAGGGCAATTTCACTTTTGTTCTTACAGTTTCTGTAGAGGTCTCTTCGAGGTTTGTAATACTGTGGCCCAACCAATCACAGTGCTACAGAGCTTTACAAAAACCTCCCCTTGGTTTTATCCTATCTGGCCTCTGAGAAGGCCCTCTGCCAGAGATTTCTCTAATTCAAGATATAACAAGATCAGACTCTTGGCTGTAGGTCACGGCCGGCTAACCTGGAAGCTTCTGTCTGAAGCCCTTCTCACCTGTTGCTGGGATCTTCGCTGGAGTTTGTGACTAGAATGGACTTTCAGAAATCATCACGTCTTCTCCCATCTGTGCTTTCTGGCCAGTCTGCTCTCAGATGGTTTCCCACAGAGGAGTCTGTCAGACCTGAATGTCTCAGCTGGGTCCTACAAGGTGTAGGTAGGCAGAAGATGCTTGTGCTCAGTGTAATTTCTGCTTTCACCTGCTAAGCTCCCAAATCACCTCTGCTGGCCACATTTTGCACATAGAGGGTATTATGTAGTTGAAAGGGCTTTCACCTAAACTTCAGAGTTTCATCCGCTCCGTTGACTAGCTCGTGACTGAATTCAGGGCCAGGAGCCCATATGCTGCTTTGTGTGACTTGGAAAAGGCAACTTGCTGGGCCAATGCAGAGGTAGCTTCTAGGGTTCAAGTTGGCAAACAGAGGTCACCTTTGTGAGCTTTATTCATAAAGGCTTCTCTTTCTCCAACTGATGCAACTCCACACCAGGAACTTGGCTCAGAAAGCAGAGCTCAGAGTGAATTTTAGCCCCACCTCTCCCACTGGACAAGGGTTCTTGTGCCAATTAATTGGAGTTTAGCATCAACCTGAGTTAAGCATAATTGGATTAAAGAAATTTTTTTTTTGTGGTTTGCTGCATACCATGGACAAGGGAGCCTGGTGGGCTGCTGTCCATGGGGTCGCAAAGAGTCGGACACGACTGAAGTGACTTAACATGCATGCATGCATTGGAGAGGGAAATGGCAACCCACTCCAGTATTCTTGCCTGGAGAATCCTAGGGCCAGAGGAGCCTGGTGGGCTGCCGTCTATGGGGTCGCACAGAGTCAGACATGACTGAAGCAACTTAGCAGCAGCAGCAGCCATACCATGAAATATATTCCAAAGCCAAAGATGAATGAATTCTGTGTTGTCTACATTTAGAGTATTCAAATCACAGTCTTGGACTTCCCTGGTGGTCCAATTTAAGGACCTGCCAATGCAGGGATTACAGGTTTGATCCTTGATCCAGGAGAATTCCACATGCCTCGGGTCAGCCCAGGCCATGTGCCACAACTACCGAGCCCACACTCTAGAGCCCACGAACAGCAACTACTGAGCCCGCATGCTCTAGAGCTCATGTTCTGTAACAAGACCAGCCACTGCAATGAGAAGCCCTTACACAGCAACTAGAGAAAGCCCTACTCTCTGCAACTAGAGAAAGCCCGCGTGCAGCAATGAAGACCCAGAGCAGCCAAAATATAAATAAATGAATGAATGTATAAATAAATAAAGGCAAAAAATATCACTGTCTTTCCACTAACACGAGTAATCAAGGATGAACTGGGCCTCTAGAGCAGCATCCTAGGATGTCACAGCTGGGAGAGCCTTCAAAGATCATTTATTTACTCCTCTATGTGTTCAGATGAAAGAGTCTAGAAAGATCCAGAGTGATTTCACACCTGGCCCAGGCACTCAGCTTCAAAGAAACATACAAGAAATCAAATATTCCAATTCCTCATCCAGTGATATTTTTGATACATTAAGCAAGTACCCAGTCTTTGGTCTTTAATTTTGACCATGTAATTTGAAACTGTTTGGCTATCTACTCACTTCTCCAGCTGATCTCCTTCCCTGGAATGACCTTAGAATAACTTGGGCAGCCTGGCATTTTCTTTCTCTTTGCATTGTTATAGGGGACACTCTTCTATGGGAAAAGTGAGGAGCAGGCACAGGATTGTTGTATTCTGAAATTCACCTCTTCCTAGCAAGAGGCTGGGTCCTATTCTCCAAAGGGATTCTCAGAAGGGTTCAGGGGACAGGGATGGGTGAGGGGATTGAGTTTCCCATGGCATTGTCCAGTCCTGGGTGAGATCAGGCCTCCTGCTTGGAGATTCAGAACACTTGGAGAAAATTTATGGGATGTCAGGCCAAGAAAAATGAGGATTGGTCAAGGGCATCTCAGAGCTCTTAATCTGGTGACTGAGGACTTTGAATTTGCTTTATTAATCTCCACTGCCTGCTCTTAATATTGACGTCATCTTTGAAGGTTATAGACAAACTCCTATATAGTATATTCAAAGGAGAATACTAAATAAACTGTAGTATATTCAAAGGTTGTTGAAAAGACCTCAAACTGCATACATGGAGAAACAGCTGGAAAAATTTAGAGACTATAGTCTAAGAAAGTAAGATCCTATAGGTGTTTGTAGTCTGTGGATAGCCATCAGGGTACAGCTGGCTTATTCAAAGATAGTTGGATTTACATGTGCATTTTTACATATTCTATTACTGAAATATATTGGTTTGATTAAATATATGAGCAAAATCTGGACTTACACATATATACAGTACAAAAAGTTAGGTGAGTTACAATGTGAAATCAGAAATCATGTTAATGAATTTTCCTGTTCTTTCCCATTAAAGTCCATTGCTCTAGCTTGCATTTTGGAGGGAATTTTCATCCAAGCAGGGTTTTGTGTGATTATCCATTGGTCTTTTGGGAAATAATTATTTCATCTGAGTCAGGCAACTTCCATATATCAACAAACTTTGAAAGAAAAGTGAAAGTGAAAGTTGCTCCGTCGTGTCCAACTCTGCAATCTCATGGATGTGGGCCTGCCAGGCTCCTCTGTCCATGGAATTCTCCAGGCCAGAATACTGGAGTGAGTAGCCGATCTCTTCTTCAGGGGATTTTCCCAACCCAGGGATCAAACTCAGGTCTCTTGCTTTGCAGGTGGATTCTTTACCGTCTGAGCACCAGGGAAATCCAAGAATGCTGGAGTGGGTAGCCTATCCCAACCTAGGAATCGAAACAGGGTCTCCTGCATTGCAAGTGGGTTCTTTACCAGCTGAGCTACCAGGGAAGTCCTAACAAACTTTATATGGTATCAGAAATATCACAGTAGTTAATGTGACCACCAATATTTAAAAATCATAATAGCATTTAAAATTGGGGAACCATACAGCTCATGGTGGCAGATACACGTTTCCCTAAAGCCTATTTTTTGCCTAAAAGTTTAGATTTTTATCATCAGCAGCAATGATCCATTGCTTTTCTTGATGTGACAGGCCCAGTTCACTCATTTTCAAGAAAATGCCTGACAGCTACCCAAGTCTGAGTATCCATAGTTTGTTTGTCAGACATTCTTTCAAACAAAATGTATGAACAAAATGGCTATCTCAGTTCACAACTGAAACAATTGCACAAAGATTTTCCCTTGAGATAATATAATAATTTGAAATGCAGCAGAAGTGCTATATGTATACTTCCACTTTTGTCACACAGAATACTAAAAAGACATATATTCAAGATTGGAGATTTCATAAAATTAATAGTTTCATTTGTTTTTCAAGGTTATGAATTGAACTGTGTCCTCTCCAAATTAATATGTTACTTATCCTTAGGGCTCATATCTCAGGATATAATTGTATTTGAAGATATTACTGTTAAATAGATGATTTAATTAAAAGAGGCCATTTGATTTGGATTAAAATGAACCCTGTGCCAGTCTGACTAATGTGTTAAGAGAAGAATAAATTTGTATACACAAAGAGAAGAGACACAGGGATAGGCATGTATGGAGGAAAGCCCGTATAAGGACACAGTGAGTCAGTGGCCATCTCCAAGCCAAGGAGGGAGGGCTCAAAGATATACCAGCTCTGTGGGAACCTTGATCTTGAATTTCTAGCCTCAGAATTGTGAGAAAATAAATTTCTGTTAAGTCTCCTAATCTGTAGTATTTTGTTATGGCAGCCCTAGCCAACAGCCTCATATTTTTTATGTGAAACTGGCTTTGTTTGCCCTGCAAATATATAGCAATGACGAATACAATGACCGTTAATACAGAACTGAGGCCACTGACTTCACTCGTGCTAAGGAACCATCTGTTTTATTCACCAATGCTTTTGCAATATCAAGGCAAATGTCAACACTAGGATAAAGGCAAATATTGCTTTGATATTATTATGAAAATAATTCTGACCTCATGGACTCCCTGAAAAGATCTCTGGGCCCCTGAATGTCCATGGAGCTCTACTTTGAGAACTTTTGTCCTAATTTATGTAGTTTGTGTTGCCAAAACTGAAATGGCAGCAGTCACAATCCAAGTTTTCTCTACTGTTTCACCACTCTCTACTTATTTGCTTGTGATTAGTAGGACAATTATATCATATGCTTTGACGGATGGATGAATAAATGGTCAGAAGCCAATGTGTGCAGTGATTTTCCAATTCCTTAAAAAAAGATGCCTTGAATACTTTGGTGGAATTTCTAGAGTCAAGGACCACGGATCTGTATGTCATCTGCCTGTGGTTTGTTCTCCTTGGTGGTACTCAGATGCTGGATCTATGGTGATGGTGTTTTGGGGACAGTGGGAGGGCTCAGGGAAGGTCCAGAATCTGATTACTTTATGTTCAGTACTCACACCATATTTCTGCAGCAAAACTTTAAACTTCTCATGATTTAAAAATAATGTTGGGGTACATGTGTCTCTTTCAATTCTGGTTTCCTCGGTGTGTATGCCCAACAGTGGGATTGCTGGGTCATATGGCAATTCTATTTGCAGTTTTTTAAGGAATCTCCACACTGTTTTCCATAGTGGCTGTACTAGTTTGCATTCCCACCAACAGTGTAAGAGGGTTCCCTTTTCTCCACATCATCTCCAGCATTTATTGCTTGTAGATTTTTGGATGGCAGCCATTCTGACTGGTGTAAAGTGATACCTCATTGTGGTTTTGATTTGCGTTTCTCTGATAATGAGTGATGTTGAGCATCTTTTCATGTGTTTGTTAGCCATTTTTATGTCTTCTTTGGAGAAATGAAAGAGACACGTGTACCCCAATGTTCATCACCGCATTGTTTACAATAGCCAGGACATGGAAGCAACCTAGATGCCCATCAACTGACGAATGGATAAGAAAGCTGTGGTACATTTACACGATGGAATATTACTCAGCATTAAAAAGAAATTCATTGAATCAGTTCTACTCAGGTGGACGGAACTGGAGCCTATTATCCAGAGTGAAGTAAGCCAGAAGGAAAAACAACAGTACAGTATACTGACGCATATATATGGAATTTAGAAAGATGGTAACGAGAACCCTGCATGCGAGACAGCAAAAGGAACACAGATGTATAGAACAGACTCGTGGACTCTGTGGAAGAGGGCAAGGGTGGGATGATATTGGAGAATGGCATTGAAACATGTTATTTATCATATGTGAAATCAATCGCCAGCCCAGGGTTGATGCTCGGGGCTGGTGCACCGAGATGTCCCAGAGGGAGGGAATCGGGAGGGAGGAGGGAGGGGGGTTCTGGAGAGGGAGCATGTGTAAACCCATGGCGGTTTCATGTCATTGTATGGCAAAACCAACACAATAAAGTAAAGAAAATTAAAAAAAAAAATAAATAAATCACAAGAAAAAAAATAAAAATAATGTTTACTTGCTTAAGCATCAAGTAGTTAGGATTGTGACTTGAATTTTTGACAAAACCATAAATGTAAGTAATAGACTGACTTGGCTTTCATGATTAAGGGATCAAGCAATGCATTTAGTAACTGGACAGGAAATAAAAGGGGCCAAGGTTTTAAATTGACACCCGTATGAAGCCCCAAGATTAGATAAACCTGGTGAAGTTCCTCTCAGTTAAGGGGCCCCCAACACACTTTGGCTTTTGTCAAAATCTTCTCTTACCTTCTCTGTGATGCCCATTTTGCTGAAGGAGTAGTGAGGCTGACAATCCACTGACTGGAGCCCTTGGTACATCTGTAGAAACCTGGCTCGGCCCCAACCCCACACAAGTGGATGACTGGATTCTAACCTGTTATCATTATCTCAGCTCTTGAGAGGCAGTAATTTTAAGACATGGTATTTATGCCTATTTCTTGACTAAGAATAACCCAAAATGTGCCACATTGTCACTAGGATTTTGTTATTTATATTACCTAAACATTCTGTAACAGATTCATTTTGTTGTAGAAATATGTCATAGGAGCATACAGTTTTAATGTGTTTAAACACCTACAGATTCAGAGTTTCTTTGAGCAGAGCAATATTCTTTAAAAAGTATGTTAATTTTCAAGAAACATATTGTACTCCACTTTTTTACTGATTAAAGTTGATGCAGACTTCTTGATTACTTAGAATGAAAACTTTAAAAACATTTTATTACAAAAATTTGATGGGAGGGGAGATGGAGGCTCAAGAGGGAGGTGATATATATGTGTGTATGTATATGTATATATATATATATATATATATATATATATAATTATGGCTTATTTGACACTATATTGTAAAGCAACTATTTAATTAAAAAATAAATTAAAAAAAACAAAGGCCAAAGAATGTGAACATAAAGAAAGAGAAGTGAATAGAATCAGTATCTTTATAGTCTCCACCTAGATTTAACAATCATTAATGACCATAAAGAAGGTTAAGCACTGAAAAATTGATGCTTTCCAATTATGTTAGAGAAGACTCTTGAGAGTCCCTTGGTCAGTAAGGAGATCAAACAAGTCAATCCTAAAGGAAATCAACGTGAATATTCATTGGAAGGACTGATGCTGAAGCTGAAGCTCCAATGCTTTGGCCACCTGATGCAAAGAGCTGACTCCCTGGAAAAAACCCTGATGCTGGGAAAGATTGAGAGCAGAAGGAGAAGAGGGTGATAGAAGATGAGATGGCTGGATGGCATCATTGACTCAATGGACATGAGTTTGAACAAACTCTGGGGGATGCCTGGGGTGTTACAGTCCATGGGGTTTCAGAGTTGGACATGACTTAGTGACTGCACAACAACAAACTTTTGTCATTTTTGCTGTTTATTTTGGTAAAGTATTTAAAAACAAATTACAAGTAGCATGGCAATTTACTCTGAAACACTTTAGCATGTACTTTTTAAACAGAAGAATATTATTCTACGTATCTATAATACCACTTCCCACGTAAAGTCAACAATTCCTTAAAACCATATGTTGATAACAGCCAGTCTTCTTAAAATTTCTCTACTTCTTCTCAAATACCTTTTACAGAGGTTTTTTAAAAACAAGAATGCAATCAAATACTATGCACTTAATTACATTGTTAAATCCTAGAAGTGTCTTTAATCTGGAATAGTTCTACTGCTTTCCCTCCACTGTACTTGTGTTTTCTTTCATTACATTGATTATTGAAGGAGCTGGACCTATCATCCTGTAGAATGTCTCACCTTCTGGATTTGTCTAGTAGTTTCTTTGAATAATCCTTCTACTTGTTCTTCTAGCTCCTTTATCTCCCACTAGAACTAAAGATTGGATTGTTGTTGTTTAGTTGCTAAGTTGTGTCCAACTTTTTGTGACCCCATGGACTATAGCCCAGCAGGCGCCTCTGTCCATGGGATTTCCCAGGCAAGAATGCTAGAGTGGGTTGCCATTTCCTTCTCCAGGGATCTCCCTGACCCAGGGATTGAACCTGCATCTTCTGCATTGGCAGATGGATTCTTTACCACTGGGCCACCTGGGAAGCCAAAGATTACATTAGGCTTCATTTATTTGTTTATTTTTGTCAGGAATACTGTGTATGAGAGGTTGTGTTCTGTGTATGGCATCAATCATATCAGGATAGATGTAATGACTTGATGAGGCTAAGATCCATCACTAGAATAAAGTGATGTGAGAAAAATCTATCATTTGTAAAGTTTCATATTCCCATTGCAATCAGCAAGGTATCTGAGATTTTGCAATGTTTTAAAACTTTGTTTTGACTTGGAGCATTTTTTTCTGTATGATTTTTCTTGTGTGAAACCCAAACTAGTCACATTTCTTCTTCCTGTAAATGTAAATGCCTCCAGTCTGCTATTGCATGCTTGCAAGCCAAGTCATTTCAGTTGTGTCCGACTCTGTGTGACCCTATGGACTGTAGCCTGCCAGTCTTCTCTGTCCATGGGATTTTCCAGGCAAGAACACTGGAATGGGTTGCCATTTCCTCCTCCAGGGGATCTTCCTGACCCAGGGATCAAACCCAAGCCTACCTGCATTGGCAGGTGAGTTCTTTACCACTAGGGCTACATGGGAAGCCCTCAGTCTGCTATATCAGAAATAAATGCTATAAACCTCATCACTAGGTGCTGGAAAATTAACTGCTAAAAGAATCTGCTCTTCCAAAAATATTTATTTTTAAAATATTTTAAATGATATATTTTAAAAATATATCATTTTTAGAGCAGAAATGGAGCTCTAAAAATGAGAATTTCATTAAAACTGTTGTATTTGTGAATTGTTTATATTCTTTGAAATGGACTCTTCTGATTTTATTTTATTGAGCTGATGTCTTCTATCCTTTTAAGTTGGTGGTCCCCAACCTTTTTGGTACCAGGGACCAGTTTCATGGAAGACAGTTTTTTCCACAGACCAGGAGTGGGTTGGAGGATGGTTTCAGGATGATTCAAATGCATGACTTTTATTATGCCATGGCTGAGCTGACAGGAGGCAAAACTCAGTCAGTAACGCAAGTGGTGGGGAACAGCTGTAAATACAGATGAAGTTTCACTCATTCACCAGCTTCTTACCTTCCGCTGTGTGGCCTAGTGTCTAACAGGCCTCGGACTGGTACTGCTCTGTAGCCTGGAGGTTGGAAACCCTTGCTTTAAGCCATAAACCCAGCTATTTTGGACAATCTGGGTAGAACCTAGGTACAGTTTTCCTCCTGTGTGGGTTGCTTTTTCTCTTGGGGACTTGAAAAGGGCAATTGTAACTGATGTGCTAACTGGTGATTGTAACCCCAAGATGAAAGGATGATCGGTATTCTCTAGGATCAAACACATGTAAGATCAGAAGAAGAATGAAGGGGAATCCAGGACTGGTCAGCTCTCAGGCCTGTTGGATTCACACTGTTTGATCCTCTGATTGAACATTTTTTTGAGTTCCTGGGAAATATCTTTTGAAAACATGTAATGTAAGTGGGTGGGGACTGGTGGTGCCTTTGCCCTGGGATGAGGAGAGAGCTTAGTGGCATTAGGTTGGAGAGAAGACTTCTGACTCTGAAATAACATTCCCAGTTGGGGTGGGCTTGTGAACCTTCAAGGACCTGCTCGATATCATCTCCAGGAGCTCTTCCCAGCTAACTCTACCCAACAAAGATTTCCTTGCCACCACCTGTTTAATTACTTTGTGATAACTCAGGTTTTACTTGTAAAGGACATGTTTTACTCTTCATGACATCACTGGGTCATTTGTCCAGTGGTACCTAGTAATGGCCCTCTTGCCATTTCTACTCTCTCACTTGACATTTTCTTTTCTTTTTTTTATCAGAACAACATATGAACTGTTAGTATTTGGGGATTCGGTGTCAGAATTTCACCTTATGGATATGCTTATAGGTATGGAATTTATAAATACAGTATTTTAAAAAGTGGTCTGTTTATGATGGAATTCAGTTGATAACAAGCACTTTCCAAGCACTTGTTTCAAACCAGACATTGAGTTGTTTAAAGGAGTAATTATTTATTTTTCAAAACTTTTCATTTTGTCTTGGGGTATAGCTGATTAGGGACTTCCTGCATAGCTCAGCTGGTAAAGAATCCACCTGCAATGCAGGAGACTCTGGCTTGATTCTTGGGTTGGAAAATTCCCCTGGAGAAGGGATAGGCTACCTACTCCAGTATCCTTGGGTTTTCTTGGTGGTTCAGACAGTAAAGAATCTGCCTGCAATGCAAGAGACCTGGGTTTGATCCTTGGGTTGGCAAGATCCTCTGGAGGAGGGCATGGCAACCCACCCCAGTATTCTTGCCTGGAGAATCCCCATGGACAAAGGAGCTTGGCTGGCTACAGCCCATGGGGTCAAAAAGAGTCGAATACGACTGAGTGACTAAGCACAGCACAGCATGGCACACAGCCGATTAACAATGTTGTGATAGTTTCAGGTGAACAGCAAAGAGACTCAGCCATACATACATATGTGTCCACTCTCTCCCAAGCTACCCCTTCCATCTAGGCTGCCACATAGGAGTAATTATTTAAATTAGACAGAAGTGAGTTCAACTAATCATATATGAATATGTGACCCAATACATGGGCTTCCCATTGTTAGTTCCATCTACTTCTTCTATGATATTTTCTTTTAATTTGCCAATTTCTTTTAATTTGTATTTAATAAATGTTGTTAGTGTATTTAATAAATGTTGTTCAAATGTGGTGGGATTACTTATGACTGATTACTTCGTGGTAGTCATTCATATCTGAAACTATTGCAGTAGCTACGTGTGTGTGTGTGTGTACTCAGTTATGTCTGACTCTTTCTGACCCCATGGACTGTAGCCCACCAGACTCCTCTGTCCGTGGAATTTTCCAGGCAAGAATACTGGAGCAGGTGCTCATTCCTACTCCAGGGGATCTTCCTTACCCAGGGATCGAACCTGCATCTTCTGCATGGGCAGGCAGATTCTTTACCACTGAGCCACCTGGGAAGCCTTACAGCGAAAGATAATATAGAATAAATCCCTAGAGAAAGGAGTCAAGGGGCAAGTGGGCAGCAAACTCATACATTATTTCCCCATGAGACTCAGAGGACTCCTCCCAATGCTGAGACATATACAGTAGATCATAGCTGGGATTTTGAACAAAGGCTTAATACACTTAAACCTCTGTGGTACGTTGTCACAGTGAAACACAGTAGTACAATAACCTTCCTCTTCTGCTTTTTTTTTGTCTTCCTCGGCACTTTGCCATCACCGCCCTCTGCCATCTAGAATGTCTCAGATATCTTGTCTTGCCAGTGCTGTTATTGTGGTTAAAGGCAATGGAACTCAGAGGCACAACCTTATTACAATCACACAAATCAATAAGATCTTAAAAGATAAATGGGCAAAGGATAAATGAAAAAACTTACTCATTGGTTAAATCAGTCACTTAGAAAAGTATTTTAATCCTCTAGCAATAAAAAATGTAAATAAAGAAATAGTAAACTAGTTTTGGGGGAGACATTTAATACTTTTGTTAGAAAATGTGATGTTTCCAATACTGGCAAGATGTTGGTAGCAATATACATTGATCTATTTTTATTGCATGCCAATTAGGTAATATCAAGAGGGTGAAAATATTCATACTTGCTTGAGCAAATATTTCCATTTGGGGGAATTTATAGAGAAAACACTATATGTGTTTGAATATGAAGTGAAGCTTATAATCCTTAGAGAAGAAAAGGGCCCCTTATATTTGATTCCTTACAAAAATATAGAAAGCAACATTACAATACTTTTATGTAATTCTTTGATTTTGCACAGTTAAGTATAACTTAGTGAAGACACATCCACCTCTAATAATGTTAATGAATGCTAGTTCATAGATACCTCTGGAAGTCAGCTGATGAGTTTAATGAAAAAGATGACTAATAAGTTTAACAAGCATTTAGTCACTATTTTTAGTAACTATTCTTGGGAGTAAGGCTTTGAAATTACAAGTATTCAAATTGCTTAAATAAATCTTTTCAAGCAATTTTTTGTGGAAATTGTGAATATTCACTTATAGGAGAAATGGCAATGAACAGTCCAAATGTTTTGTGAATAGACATTGTGGTTCAAAATATTTTAGCTTCATATATGGATTCCTAATGTGCTATAATTCAATCAATTTATATACAAGTGAGTTTGATATGCTTTAAAAAATGTTTGAATATTTAAAAATGCAGCTCTACTAGTGATAAATATTTTTATTTGAGATGATGGAGAGGAATTGAAAAAAATTCTGTGAATTATGAGAACAAGCAAAAACAAATATATCAAAATTAATATATTGATGCTATTTTATATGAAATGTGATTTTAAATATGCATGTGTAACAAAATAATACATTAAAGATTTAAAGAAACATTTGACAATGTATCTATCCTTCTTAGGGTTTATATAATCAAGTTGGCTAAGAACCTTTATTTTGAATCCTTTATTTGACAGAAAATGTGACTTACATATATATAAACTTCATATATATATATATGAAAATTTGCTCACATACAATAGGATAATTTTAAATAATGAAAAGTTATATACAGATATGTTCATCACAGCAATTTTCATAATAGGAGAAATGTAGAAGCTGCCTAAATTCTAAGTCACAGCAGGACTCATTATACCATTCCTTATTCTTGGGTACAATATTAATGTAGCTTATTAAAAATACTGTTAATAAAAAGTACTTAATAAAGTAGGGAATTGATTTCATAATGTTCTGAAAGTCACTCACTCATGTCTGACTCTTTGTGACCCCATGAACTATACAGTCCCTGGAATTCTCCAGGCCAGAATACTGGAGTGGGTAGCCTTTCCCTTCTCCAGGGGATCTTGCCAACCCAGGGATTGAACCCAGGTCTCTTGCCTTGGGGGCAGATTCTTTACCAGCTGAGCCACAAGGGAAGCCCAAGAATACTGGAGTGTGTAGCCTATCCCTTCTCTGGCGGATCTTCAGACCCAGGAATTGAACTGGGGTCTCCTGCACTGCGGGCGGATTCTTTACCAACTGAGCTATCAGGAAGCCTTCCTAATGTTGAAATAGATACAAATATGTATAAGGGATATAATTACATATACAGAGTGTGTAATGATTTATACATTGAGAAAGGAAGCGGGAAAGGATATATCAAAATAACAACTGTCTTTCCTTTTTGGTGACAGTCCTGACTGTCTTTCAACATAGATTCTATAATGAATTCTTTGGAGGAAAAGAACTCAGGTCATTGGATTCTAGCACTCAACAATGAGGACAAACTTTCTAGGGTATTCATCCACTTGAATTTACTCTCTCACAAGTATATTTGCTTCACTGTCAAATGGCTGTCAACTGTAAAAAGAAATTCCTGTTATTGAATTAGAATTTTTTTAATATCTACATTTACATCTAGATCTATATCTGGAAATCTCTATCTCCATCTATCTATCATCTTCATTTTTCCCTTTTTAGTCCCAGTTCCTCCCTCTGCTGCAGACAGGTTGATGTTTTCTATCTTACTAGACACGGAAAGAACTTCCCACTCTGGGAGACTCCAGATTCTCCTTGTCTGATCCACACTGAGCCTCCAAACAAAGGGAGAAGCTACTTCTATCTTTCACTCGAGGTAGGGTCTTAAAGCTTTGAAAATTCTGCCATGGTTGCTTTAGTCTTAGCTCATGGCTATTGTCTCTATTAAATACAATATTCCCTCCCTCTCACCCAGCCTTAGAAAACCTAAAGCTTCCATCAATTTCCATTGTCCACTAAATTACTATGACCTGATTTCAGGTCATTTTTTTGATACCAGGTTTTGGTAGGAACAGAATAAAAGCGTATGAGGGATGCGATAGTGGGGAGGATCCAAGGAAAGCACCCAGCAAGACGTGGACAAGGAGCCATAGATGACCTACTTTACAGTTTGCAAAGGGCTGGCAGCCTCTCTTAGCTACTGCCAAGACTTTGGATCATTCCAGCTACAGCTAAGCACTTCTTTTGGCGAAGTCTGCAAGATTCAAGGATTGTGTACTCCTTGAAAGCACATATTATCTTTTGGAGATGTTAAGAAAATACACATCCTAATACTGATGTTTTTATTTTCTAGGAAGTATTAGGTTACAGGCAATTCTAGTGATAAACACTCTACTCTACTCAGTGTTTTCCCTGGTACTAATGCCTTTGTGTCTTTCCTTATACTTTGTACCCATTCTTCCTATTTTAGTTAGTTTTACCAAGTAGGCAGTGGACAGAAGGGAACATTTTCTTGGGTCACAAAGGTAGCAAAAGAAATATATACAGACTTAGGAAAAGTCAAGATACAATCTCTTACAGATAGTTGAAGTACAAGGACATCCTTGCAAAGCCTGGCACAAATAGCAATAACTTTCTCATGAGCAGAATCCCCAGCCCCATTGTCCTACATGTGGAGAAAAGGAAGGTCCTGATGCTCACGGCTTTGAAAGTCTGTCCTGTGTGTGATCACCACGTGGACTCAGAGAGTGAGCTGGGCAAGGTCAGTGATTTAGGAAGGCATTCTGTCCAAGTCTTATATAGATTTGCAGGCATGCCTAAAGTACATGTAAAGTTGTGATACCTGTTTTCCAATAATTCCCTGAACTCCCAGCCTCTTAAACTTAGCCATCACTCAGGTTTCTCAATTCCCAACAGGAAGCATTAAATCCTTGAAGATGCAAAGGAGCAGGTGTCAGATGGGATCAGAAGTATGGGAATTTCTGAGAAGCAGATTCTCATGTCCTGCCCTGGGGGATGCTTCCTGGGTAGTTGGTGGTTGTGCCCCACATCTGTTATGAACTGGCTGAAAGCCAGCAGCTTTTGTTTTCTGAATAGGAAAGTAACTCAAATGTGGGGTGTCAAGGGGTGCAAGAACCACAGGATGTGGATATTCTGGGTCTCTGGTGCCTCATAAGGAAGTCACATCTGTTGCACTAGGCAGGTGGTGAGAAGCTTGAGTCAGCAGTGGACTTGAGCAGTTTTCCAACACCCAGTTCCCATCCATCCCACCACTTTCCACCTTTCTCTTAGAACATAGGTTTTCCCTGGTTTATTGGCCAATCTGTATAGTCAGGTGTGTCTTCTGGGATCAGTGTGAGGGCATCAACTATGCTGAATAAGGAGATCCTCCTTCAGATGTGGTGGAGACCGGATGGCTTGGGGTGTGGAAGCCAAAAAGCAATGGCAGAACCATCCTAATCCCTTGTGGCAAAACTCCTGTTAGAGAGAATTTTCTCCTGAAAATAGAGATTAGTAAATCTTGGTGCAAAATTATCCTCCCTCCATACACTCAATCTGCACTGATAGTTGAGTTAATTAGTGTATGTTGGATGGAGTCTCAATTTTCATCATAGAATTCTGTGTATGCAGAAACTGTGTACAGGAAGTGGGAGAAATATATCCAAATGTAAAAACAAGGTGGTCAGAGACTTTCTTTTTATGTAGCCCTGGAGTCTGTGTTGCAGAGATGAGAAGATTTTACTCTGGAGTCAGTTTCACTTCTTTCACTCTGAGTCTGAAGACTAACAAAGACTGTCTTGATTTGGTCCAGGTTATTTTTCTGTAGACCAGATCTGCCATAAATGCATGGTAGAATGAGGTGTGGTATCAGAGAACACAAGTAGATCAGAGAGTTGGAGTTTCGAAGGTGACAACTCTTCTTGCTTTCTTCCATTGAAGGTGTACAATCTGGACAGCTCCCATCATAGTCCGCAGGACTGGTGCATCCCAACCTTTGTCCTGGAGCTTCGTAACCCAAACCTCAGGTAGAATTTAAGATTCAACACTGCAACTTTAAAACTGTAATATGTGTAGAGCCCATCCTTCTTCCCTTGTGTTTCCTTTGTGGCTTCTCTTGGGCTTCCCTTGTGGCTCAGCTGGTAAAGAATCCACCTGGGTTCAATCCCTGGGTTGGGAAGATCCCTTGGAGAAGGGAAAGACTACCCATTCCAGTGTTCTGGCCTGGAGAATTCCGTGGACAGTCCACAGGATCGCAAAGAGTCAGAAGCGACTTTCATTCACTTCACATCCTTCTTCCAAAGCAAATTACAGTGATGAAGTAGGTGGACCTGGATTTAGGTAGAAACTTCCAATCTTTCGGAATCAGACTATTTTTCTTTAACAGTCACAGTATCAGTGGAATTCAGGCTTGGTCCCCAAAAGATATCCTTCACACATCTTTTCCCTTCAGAACGTGCAAAATGCTGGTCTGGAAACAGATCTCTGAGAAAATGCCCATGAATGGCGCAAGGTGGTGCTAACTGTCTAGACTTGGAGGGGTAGGGGTAGGATTGAGATGCAAAAAACCAGAGTAGGATGGGACCACGTTGCATCACTTCCCTGTTGAGATGTAAACGATCTGGGAACTGTCATTGTTGGAAGGTGTAAAGCTCTGGATGAGGGAGACTGGAGGGATTTCAAAGAGGAAAGTTTGAATTTATAAAGTGGAAGCCCAATGATCAAGATTAGAGAAAAATATTGAGAAGTAAATGCGACAGAAGACACTGTGAGAAATTGACCATGAACAAATGACATGGAGGGCATGTTTATGGTGACTATTTGTCCAGAGATTTCCAAGCTTGAGCTCCTTGCTCCTGAAAGTTGCCCTGGATAACAGAGGGATGGAAGAGCGAGTCCCGCCATAGAGGTGTATGACAAAATTACAAAATTTCACTTGTATGTTGACCTTATAATGGAAATACAAAAGCACAGGAGAGCCCATTTATAGAAAAAGAGGAAATTCCATGCTTATCAAATGGTCGAATTTAATATAGTTTGGAACTTGCTATTTTTCCATCAGAATATTGATAACAACATTTCAGTGAACTTGGATTTGGATGCCTCATGTGGAATAAAAATGGCAGCTGCTCTTTTGTGTGCGTTCAATAGGGGACAACTGGTCTGATCCCCGATTCTGCTGTTTAGCAGACTTCTGGCTCAGAAATACATGGAAATATCTTGCGTTTTTCAGGTCTTTTGTTTTCAAATGCTCTTCAGGGCTGTTATTACACTTGAGGATATTACTTTTCCCACCTTGTGTATGTACGATGTAGGACACCTTGTACTGACACAGATGACTAATTTACAAGCATTACCTAAGTCTAATTAATATCAGTACCTGAAGTAGTTTATTAAGATTGGATTCTGAGGCTATAATTTAGGAATAGACTTCGGGTCTTTTTCTTACTGGCCCCTAATATAACCAGATAATCCTCTGTCTGGTTTCTTGAGGGCCAAGTTACTTTCTTGCTGAACCATTCTTAACCATTCTTTAACCATTCTTAAAACCTAAGGAAGTATAAGACTACAGACAAGACACAGCCCAAAGCCCAGGCTGCTGACTTGAACACAGATGGGAGAATGTTAACAGCCAAGAAATATGAGGTCTTTGGCTCTTTTCCCAGAACTGCCAGGCTAAGACCTTGGCAGAGACCCAACAGGAAACTGAACTCTATTTGCATATCCTTTTATACATGGGAGATTAAAAGCTTCAACCTTGAGTGATCACAGTTTTTGAAAAATCCCATGAGGCATTAAAGAGGAGGAGGAGTGTCCCAAGGGAGGTGAGCTGGAGGCAAAGTAAGGTAGGTCTGAGGTTAGCACTGACTTTCAATCCCCTTTGATTAACCATGAATGTATTTTGTTTAGTTCTTTTTCTGATTTTATCCTTATCGAGTCACATAAAGGAATCAGCCAGGCAGGAATCTGGGCATCACAATCTTGGTAATCTATGAAATGTGAGTCCCTTTGTCTCACAGCTGCTTCCGCCTCTTTCTTGTTGGACAGAGACCCACAGCTTGATAGTGCTGAAGCAAGCATGTTGTTAGTTGGTCCAGTCATATCTGACTCTTTGTGAATCTTTGTACTGCAGCCTGCCAGGCTCCTCTGTCCATGGTATTCTCCAGGCAAGAATACTGGAGTGGGTAGCGATCAGCTAATATAACGTATTGTACAGATGACAGTCTGAGGCTCAAAGAGTTTGAGTGACTTATCTAAAGGCACAGAATAAGAAGTGAAGTTCTGACTCCCCCTCCTCCATACTTTTGTCAGCAGACTGCCAGTTCCTCCTAGCAGGTGGAAATTTCCACAGATCTCAGCTTCTTTCCCTCATGGGATTTGGCACAGTTAATGCCCTTCACTGTCTTCTACTAACAGAAAAAGCATTTCTGGCAAAACAGTAGCTCTGATTCCCCGACTTTTCTTTTCTTCCTAATTCACCTGCATAAGGTCTCTCTGTCTCTCTCTCTCTCTCTCTCTCTCTCTCTCTCTCTCTATATATATATATATATATATATATATATATATATATTTTAATGGACAAAGCCAATTGAAGATATTTACCTTGGGAATTTATTTAGGGGATCTTGAGTTTCTTGGCCAAGTGCTATGGTGAACTAAGCCTAGGTAGAAGGCATGAGTAACATGAGGATGGACAAACGTCACCCCTCACAGGTTAGTAACTAAACTTAATAGGTTCCTTTATAAGGGTAAAAAGAGATCTCTGCATTCTTAATAATTAAATATCCTAAGACTGGGAAGGCCCTGCAGGAGAATATTCTCAAAGCTCGAAGCCTGAGCTCTCTGAAAATTGAGACACCGTGTTCCAGCTATTGTCCTAGACATCTGAACCATGTCTATTGGAAGAGTTTGACATCAAAAATTCATTCTCCTTGTTACTTTTGCTAAAGCTGGGACTGGCCTGGGCCACCTTCATCTGGTACAGACAGAGGGCAATGAAGACACAGTATGTTACTGGGGACCTAGATCCTTCCAGTACTGGAATCGTCTTTGAGACTTTCACTATCATCAATGCATGGCAAGAACTTGGAGAGGTTGTGTGGAGAGAACATTCCTGATGAGATATTTTTATAAAAAATACACTGGCAGCACATTTGGACTTTTTGGTTTGAAAAAGTCTTACTGATTATTATCAGTGTTCCTTCCCATTTTAGATCTTTATCCTTTCTTCTGAGTAAAAACCACCCTCCTTCAGACCATTAAGAATTGAGGTATTGGGACTTCCTTGGTGGTCCAGTGGTTAAGACCTTGCCCTTCAATGCAGGGGATGTGGATTGAATCCCAGGTAGGGGAGCTAAGATCCCACATGCCTTGTGACCAAAAAACCAAAACATAAAACAGAATCAATATTGTAACAAATTTAACAAAAACTTTAAAAATGGCCCACGTTAAAAAAAAGAGAGAATAAGAGCTAAGAGTATAGAATATTAGCATTATTGAGTACGTTTGATATGCTAATTACCCAGGAGTGCCAGGTAACTTCTAGCAATTGTTTTATTTAATCTTCATAATAATTCTGTGAAATAGGTATTATTATCTCTGCTTCATCTGTGAGGAAATAGAGGTTTAAGAGGTTGAGCAACCTTGTTCAAGGTCCCACAGTAAATGAGGAGCTATGATTCTTCCTTACTTTTGTCTGATTCCACCACCCATGCTCTTTTTACAATTCAAAGAACTCATATATAAAAACACATATGCAGCTTATAGACTACATTTTTTAGACCAAATATTTAAATTTGTTCATATCAAGATAGGTAAAAAGACCTTGCCAATGTGAGGGACAATTTTCAGGTGATTGCTTTTAAGTTCAATACATTTTAATATCTTTGTGAATGATAAGCACATTTATTTTTGTATAATCACTTTTGTTATCTGCACTATATTGCCACCTATTTAAGAGAGGAAAATATGCCTACTTAAACTGTGCCAGAGATCTTTCTGTTAACACGATAAGGATGTTTTCACAGATCTGAAATGTGGGAAGGATTATAGAATGTGTTTATCTGAAACTCAGAAAATCCCACTCTCATCTTTCTTTCCCTTTGGTATAATTATATGTTTTGCTCTTTCTGTCTCTTTCCTCCAATGTTCTAGAAGTCAAGGACTAATAAAAGCAGCCATGACGTGTGGTCAGCTTCACGTGAGAGGCAGATACGAGTTTAACTTTCTGACCACCCATCACCATTCAGAACAAGCCCTCTGGCCAACAGGACTTCTGAAAGAGTCATTCAGGGCTGGTTCCTTAGGGTACCATCACATCTCTTCTCACCCTTTGGCCCAGCCACCTCTGGATGCAGTAAGTTGGAAGATGAAAAGATTGGAAAAGTTCAAAATAGCAAAGCAAAGAAACCATTTCAGATGAAAATAACAGAGGACCAAGTATGATTAAGATGGAGGTGTAGGTCTGGGACAGCGAGATCCAGCTGGAGAAAGATCACTGTTTTTGCATGCAGATTCTCCTTTTATTCTGCTTACTAGGGAGATTTCAACCCCCTTCAGTTTCTCTGTGGTTCGTAGCGATGGAAGCACAATAATACTCAGCCTCTGGTTTTAGTCTGTATGTCTGTAAATATAAGTGATTGTTGATGTTATTCCTAGTGAGAATAAATCTTCTCTCCATGGAAAACTTGAAATGCTTAACCTTAGTTCAAAGGGACTAATTTTAGAAAGAAAATTCATGCAGTCTTTCTAGAACTTGAAGGTAGTAGTTCACCCAGAAGAGTGAACTACTGTGAGTGACCTACTGGGAAGTTAAACCCAGAGGCATTGCAGATGGTCTTTAGGGAGTCCCCAGCGCTTCTTATGGTCCCCGCAGATGATTCAGTGACTGGATCTCTGGAAAAGAGGAAACCCTGATAAGAATTGTGAGAGATAGACATGATATTCTTTTCAAAAGGATGATTCATGCATTATCATAGAGAGATAGCACAAAGAGGTCAGTCCAGATAGATACCAATGCTGGAAACTGAGGGTGGAAAAGTGCCTTCAGACATACCACTGAGGCTATCAGTCTTCTTGGTTGCAAAATGTAAGGATGGTATTATGGGGAACCCAAAGGCAATAGTTTTTCCCTTCTTGCATTGCTTTCTTTTATAGAATAGAGCCTAATATAGTCAGAAATGACTTTGGGAAAGGATTGGACCCACACTTTTGCCCACAGACATGATTTAAAAGGTTTAATAAGTTGCAGAAAATGGAGCCTCTTGGGTTGCATGGCACAATATCTTTGGAGGCAGCTGCTTGGGCTTGTGTCCAAGCTCAGCTGCTCACCAGCAGTATGACCTTGGGCAGTGCCTTACTCTGGCCTTGCTTCTGTGTTTTCCTCTACTTGCACGTAGAAAAGTACTCCATGATTGTAGGTCATCAATGAATATTGTTATTAGTATCTTTTTACAACTATTGATGATTTTCATTTTAAGGAGGTTTTTCATTTTTAACTTCTTTTTGCTGAGATTTCAGAATGTTTTCTCTTTTTCTTGGCTCAGAGGAAGATGATCATAGCATCATAGAGGTGAGAAGGGGAAGGGACCTCAAGTTGTCTCAGTTCCAGCTTCCTTGCCTTGTGCATGAGCCTGGGGAGGGATGTAGGTTTTCACAGGGCAAAAGTAGACTTTGAACACACGTTCAGTCTGGTGGGTTTCTTTTCCATTGTGTAATAGCTCTTCACAGGCTTCAATTCAATGCTGTTTAATTTCTCCAAGACTTACTCAGGCTAATTCAGAAACCTGTCAGGCCAGTGACCTGTGGGAAGAGCTGATCAATGCTGAGTATAATAACACTGCCATTCTTATAATCTTATAGCACCTCATCAGCTTTCTTTTTCTTAACAGCACTGTCATATGAGGGACTTGCAATTGTTTTAAAAAAGAAAGAAGGGGAAGTTTTTGTCTCTGCATGGAAGGCAGGCTCAGGCCATTGATCCACCCATTCCTCAGAAGACAGGATCAGAGGGACTGCTGTGGGGACAAAGGTCAAGGAGTGAGAAGAGTCCCAAATGGGTGGGGTTTACTTAGGCTGAGAAGATAGAGTGGGAGACCAGCCTTTCATCTTTATACTGAACACCTGTTATGAACTTGGAATGGAGCTAAGCTTCCAGAGGAATGGAAAACGCCTAGGACAGTGTTCAAGATTTCATGGAGTCTCTTTAGAAAGGGGCAGAAAGCAAGAGTGGAAGTGTAGTGGACCCTCTGGAGTTCTCTGAGGCTCTCGACTCCCACAACACCCATGAGACATCTTATTCTTCCAGCTCAACTTGGCTAGGAAGAAATTTTTCAGCTGACCAGAGTAGAGAATAGCATAGCAGGCATGTGGGCTGAAAATACGGGGGTGACAGAGTGCTTTCCTGCGGCAACCAGGTCAGGGAGTGGTGAGAGGTGTTCCTGACCAGGGGTTGGAAGCCCTGCTGTCTTTTGGCTTTTCTACCAGCTGGCTGTGGGCTGGAGAGAAAGTCAATTTCTCCATTTCCTAGGTCACCTAAGGAGGTGGAAAAAATATTACTGGCCCCAGATTCCATTTGTCAATAATGCATTTCTACCATCTTGCTTTTCATGTTCTGTGTTTTGACCTTTCAGCACAGCTTCCTCCCTACTGGTACTAATTCACAGAAATACATCACGTTGATTTTAAAAAATGGAAGTCTGAATGCTTGGTGACAGAGCTTTCAGCAAGAGATGAAAAAAAAAAAAAAAGCCTATTCCTCCAAGTTACAGAAAAACTGGTACTATTATGCATCATAAAACTGGCCATTAAAATGTTATTTCTAACAGAAAATTCTGGAAAACACCCAGACTCTAAATATATCTTACTGCTCATCCCAGACCTTTGCTGAAATGTAGGCTTCTCCTTGTAGCCTTTCTTGACCAGTTGATTCAAAAAATTTGCCTCCATCAGACCCCTGATTTCCTACTCTCTCTCCTTCCCTGCAAGTCTTCTCCATGGGAATCATCACAATCTAATACATATTTTACTTATTTTGTATTTATTTTCACTAAAATAAACTCCCGATCTTCTGTATTCCCAGTATGTCTAGAAAAGTACCTAGCATATAGTAGCTACTTAGTAAATATTTGTCGAATAAATAATGTAGTTATATTTTATGAAAATAGCTTTAATTTCCAAAAGTCTGTACTTTGGATTGGTTTCCTTTCTTAATAATTTGTTATCCTAGTAATGTATTTATACTGACAGTTCTTGTTCTGGAAGTTATAAATTCTCCTGGGGCTTTGTCCTTAAGCCAGAAAATGATCATTAAAGCTTCCCTATTCGCTCACATGTATGCAGGCAATGGAAAGCTTACAGCTACTAGTTTTCTTTCTTTTTTTAAATTATTTATTTGGCTGCACCGGGTTTGTGGTGCACAGACTCTCTCTAGTTGTGACACCTGGGTTTAGTTGCCCATGTGGGATCTTAGTTCTCTGATCAGGGATCTAAACTGCACCCTCTGCACTGGAAGGTGGGTTCTTAAACACTGGGCTACTGGGGAAGTCTCTAGATTTCTTATTTAAACACAGAGTTGGAGAGCCTGCCCTATGTAAATAAACAGGAGCTATCGCCTGGTGGCTTGACTTCCTCTTCCTATGGAGCCTGCATGCTCCAGGCCAACTGTGCGTGTGTGAGTTGCTAAAAACACAAGACCCTGAGGGATTCTGCATTCCTGAAGAACTCCAAAATCATTTGATGGTGGTGGTAGTAGCGGGAGAAGGAGTTAGGGGTTGTTCTTTCTAGTGTCTTTTGGTTTAGAGATGGCACACCGGGCAGTTTGTTTAGAGAGAAAGTTTGCAAAATTCCTCTGGGAAATGGGGTAGAAATGTTCAAGCTTCTCCCCAACAGTTCAAGACTTGGGGTTGGGGCCTTAGGATTAAAAGGAGAGAAAATATGGTGAAAGGAGAAAGCCTGCCATTCCCTGTCCTCACCGTCCCATTTTATTCCGATCATGGTGGGATGTCCAAGGAATGTAGGAGCATTGATGTCTGCTTTTCAAGAGTCAGTTGTTTGATGTTCTAGAGTGCTCTATTATCTATTCTTTAGAAAATCTTGTTAGCAGATAGATGAGGGTTGGATAAAGCATTTCTGAGGGCAAAGTTATCCCCAGTCTTGGGCACTATTGCATTCCCAGCATGCAGCACAGTGCAGGATACACACCGCTCATTCATTGCACATTTCACTCACTCATTCATTTAACACACGAACTGAGTGCCCATTTTGTGCCAGATTTATTCCAACTACTAGAGGTAACACAGTGAGCAAAACAGGCAAAATCCCTGTGTTCCAGCGGAGAGCTAAACAATAAATAAATAAGCAAGTAAAATATACAGCACATCAAATAGTAATAAATGCTATGGAGAAAAATTAGGCAGAGAGGAGAGATGGTATTTGCTGGAGGAAGAATAAAGCACTCTGACCCCAAAATATTAGAGGTGTTATAACCCCATGATTTCAATTTGTACTTGGAGGCAAGATGATGAATTGAGAAGTAGGAAAGCAGCCTCAAGTCCAGCATTTCTTCACCTTGTTGATATGTTGATATTAGTCAGCACTTTCTGTCTGAGGCGCTGCAGGGGGCTAATAGCCTACCTAGAGTGAAGTTTGATTTGAACTCAGTTCTTTTCTTTGCATGGTGACTCCCTCACCTGAATTCACCACAGGGCTTTCTGGTGTCAGTTTGCTCATTTTGAGTGCAGGGAATTGTGGATGATAGATCTTGAGCCCTTTTGCTGCTTCTATGTAAGTGACAATAAGTCAGTGAAAATGGAAGAGATGAACTCAGACACGCTGTCTCAGGGTGCAGATGTACATGGATGGTAAAGTTAACAAGTCTATTGATCCGCCAGGGATCCACAGAATTTCTCCAGCTCTCATCACAGCTGCCCCAGACTCCTGTATAGCTGCTGTACCAGGCAGTCTCTTTGAAGGGAAGGAGAAGGCGGCACCCGAGAGACTCTCAGTTCAGTTCAGTCGCTCAGTCGTGGCTTCCCTGTCCATCACCAACTATTGGAGCTTGCTCAAACTCATGGTTGGAGTCGGTGATGCCACCCAACCATTTCATCCTCTGTCATCTCCTTCTCCTCCTGCCTTCAATCTTTCCCAGCATCAGGGTCTTTTCCAGTGAGTCATTTCTTCGCATCAGGTGGCCAAAGTATTGGAGTTTCAGCTTCAGCATCAGTCCTTCCAACAGATATTCAGGACTGATTTCCTTTAGGATTGACTGGCTTGATCTCCTTGAAGTTCAAAGGACTCTCAAGGATATTCTCCAAGACCATAGTTCAAAAGCATCATCAATTCTTCAGCGCTCAGCTCTCAGGGAATATGACTCTCAGGGAATTCTATAAGACATTGCCATTGCTAAGCATCAGAAAGGAGGAATATGTGGATCTGTTTTCCATGCTGTAGCCTGGGAAACAAGCTGTTGACCTGGGGGGGTGGGGCTCAGGCGTGAGAGTGGGAGGGGGCTGGGTAACAGCTGTCCTCCTTCATTCACGGGAATGAGGCATTTTGTGAGAGTAACCTGGAAGCTGAAATTGAAATTGAAAACTGGTGTTTTCAAGCAAGGGAGGGAAAAGTGGAGGAGGAAGGAGAAGGAGGCCACTTCCATGCCCTCTCCCCAGGACTGGCCAAGGAGTCAAGGACAACCTCTGCATCACACAGATGACTAGACTTCACACACTTGTTCCCAGTCATTCTCTAATTCAGATTGTATTATAGGTGATGAATTTCTTTAGTGTATCCCATGGCTCCTAGCCCAGTGCCTGGGCCACCTGCCTTTACTTGGCCCCAGATCCCTGCTCTGCTTCTGGAAACTTAGGTATGCTACCCAGTCTCTCTGAGGATCAGTATCTCCATCTGTAACACGGAGCTGACAATAAAGACCTGTGGGGCTGTTATAAGGATTAAGTGGGTTGGTTCACACTTAAAAGTGGCTGCCTCTTGGCACTCCATAATTTGGTTTATCTCTTCTCAGTTATTCCACTTTATTGTTGGGCCTCTCTTATGTTAGTCGCTCAGTCGTGTCTGACTCTTTGTGACCCCATGGACTATATCCCACCAGGCTTCTCTGTCCATGAAATTCTCCAGGCAAGAATACTGGAGTGGGCCATTCCCTCCTCCAGGGGATCTTCCCGACCCTGGGATTGAATCCAGGTCTCCTGCATGGCAGGCAGAGTCTTTACTGTCTGAGTCACCAGGGAGGCCTTTTTTCTTATGTTAAGTAAATTTATGGAATAACTACTAATGTGCAATGCAATTTACTTCCTATTATTTGGTTTTTGTAACACTGTGAAGATGGAACTCATAATTTTTGAAAATGTGACTTTTCTTACTCGGTTTCGAAGATGAAGAGGTACAGATGATTTTAGAAGACAGTGAAGCTTATGTCAGGATCACAAAACCTCAGGGTCAGAAAACATTGAGAAGTCATCTGGGACTCCTGCTGCGTTGTCCTAGTTTCTTGACAGATGGTCACGAAGCATTGGTTTGAACGGGTCTGGTGGCAAGGTCACAGCCCTGTTTTTCCTTATTTCTGACACATCCTGGGGATGGCCTCCTCCATGGACTACCTCCTCCAACCTCCTGAATCACATACTGTGTCCTCCGGCTCCAGAGCCTGAAATCTGTCACCCTTCCTTACTGGCAGGAGTATCTTGAGCAATTGTTTTAGCTTTACTGTGCCTTAGTGTCCTCATTTGTAAAATGGGAATAATAATAGAAAATGCATGATAGGATTGTTGAGAGAATTTACTCATATAACTCATGTTAAGTGTTCAGAATAGTTTAGTAAGCACAGAATAGATATTAATCATTATCACAGAGAACACACAGTTCTACAAATTTATACAAATATTTTCTCTCCTCCTTCTCATCAAACACATTCTTCCAGCCTCTTTCAGAAGGACCCACTGGGTCTCTTCATAGGAATACATCTTGCAGGTCTTATAAAACCACTGCTCCAAAACTTTGACAATATCTACATAACTAGCTTTCAAATGTCATCCCTATATATGTACGTATATAATATGTGTGTGTGTGTGTGTGTGTGTGTGTGCGCACGTGCATGCTCAGTCACTCAGTTGTGTCCAACTCTTTGTGATCCCTTGGCTCCTCTGTCCATGGCATTCTCCAGGCAAGAATACTGGAGTGGATTGCCATGTCCTCCTCCAGGGGATTGTCCCAACCCGGGGATCAAGCCTGCATCACTTATGTTTCCTGAATTGGCAGGCAGGTTCTTTACCACTAGTGCTGCCTATATATAGATGTATAGATATGAGGTCAGGCAGAATCACAGGAGGTGATTGGGAGGACCCTTGGAAAACTGAAGATCCATGACTGGAACCGATTGTGTGTCTGTCTGGCAAACATTTGTCAGCCTCTATATTCTATGGATGGCAGGACCTCTGATTAGAAGGGTTAACTGTAGAAAGTTTTCCTTAGGCATTACTTGAAGTAGCCCACTGAGGTTTTAAGAATTTTTGTTTTAGATTAAAAAATATTTTTATAACTCCATCTAAGTACACATGATGTGTAATAAACTGCATATATTTACAATGCACAAGTTGATGAATTCAGATGTACTCATATACCCATGAAACCACCACTATAATCTAGTTACTGAGCATACCCATCACCACCAAAATTCCAATAAGGTTTTCAATAACATGAATGGTAGATTTTCTAGACAAGGCAGGAAGGAAGGCCACCAGTTCAGCCTCAGAATAGGCTGTCAGTCACCTAAATCTTGAAAAATACACTGTTTAAGATAAAAGTGGAATTTAAATTGAGCTGCTCAAAGAATGATAAAGAAATGTCAGTGGAAAAAAATTGGTCAATGTTTTGTTTCTAGCACATATAGAAATAAAGAGGTAGAGATGGAAAGGAGAGCAAAACTCCAAAATAGTACAGAAGAGAAAATAGTCCTAGTAGAGAAAATACTGTACTCTAAAATAAAATAGAGATCCGATCTTACCCTCCACGTTGGGATGACGACAGGCCATGTGTCTCATTGATGTCGAAGGAAGGAAGGAGTCTTTCCACCTTCCCAGCCCCGCTCCTCGAGAACAGCTAGATTCCTGGTGTATGTGGTTGGGGAGAAACTGGAGCTTGCCATAGTCATATTCTGGGAAGTCATATTCTCTTTACATCATCTCCTAAGTACTTCAGGCTGTGTGGCCAACTCTTTTATGAAGCTCCAAGAACACTGTTAGGAGTGTACAGTAAACGCAACAATTTCTGACTCTTGTTCTGTCTCTTCTCTCCTGCCCCACGCGGGGCCACACCCCACTGGGGGTTGCCTATCTAAGCACCACGGGAGCTCGTGGGCAGGATATGAGCCCCTGGACCTGAAGGAAAGGCATGGATGTCAGCCTTCTCCGGCCTCCGTTTATTAAACTGTTTCTTCAAGAGAAAGTCATGATCTTGTTGGAGATGCTGTTCCACTTAGATCTCCGTGTTTACTGAGTGGCTTAGAAGTGAACCTGAAGCAGGATAGGAATCACTGGCACAGTAGTAAAATCCTTCATCTCTCTCTGATGCCTTCAGGACCTCCAGCACAGTGTGGTTGGTTAAACCATCAATTTTACCTCGGAAGTTGTCCTCAAACCCGGGGCCATATATACCCACTTCTTGGTATATGAAAGTCATTGTGTTACCCGGGGTCTTCCTGTACCAGAAAATATAGTATTTACTGATGGAGTCTCCTTTCATGGAGCAACTGAGGGTGACAGATTTCCCCACAGGCACAGTCTTTACTTGGTCTTGAGACACCAACACGACAGCTGACATGACTCCTAGAGAAAAGACACAAGATAGGCTCGGTGAAGACTGGGGCTAAGATCACTGAGTGAGGGGTGCTACGCTCGAGGGCCTGGCCCTGGAAGCCTTGATGCCTCACTGAGTCTTGCTCAGTTAAGTTTCCAGGATCTGCCTTACCTGCCCAGAAGAGGGTGAGGTGGATGAAGGAGCAGACCCTCTGCATGGTTCACTTGGGGACAGCTCTGCCTCCCGACCGGTCCTTGCCTGGTCCCTCCTCTGAGTCAACGCCTTCTCTGTGACACGTTTCTGCCTGAGGAAACCAGCCCCTGGCAGCTGTTCTGTTACGAAAGAGAGATTTTGCCAATCACAGAAAGCATGTGGAGCCTGCTGCCTGTTAATGAGATGACAATGCCCTTCAGTGCTGTCCACCCTAGAAGTTAAGTTTGATATTGTTGCTCCATTTTCATGTTAGAGGTGTATGTTGTATGCTCTGTGGTGCTGCTAAGTTAATAGCAAGAAGAATTATTGACATTTACAGCCATAATCATAAGAACCATCAAATAAGGAGGTTGATAGTGTGTTCACAAGGACTGTGGGTGTTGTAATGATTGTTGTGTTTACTGACAACTCCCTCCACGCGAAGATGGATAAGGGTGACTCACCCAAGTATAAAAGAGCAATCCAATGTAAAAAACTTAGAAACCACCACTACCTCTCAGTTTATGACAGCTAAATTTAGATGTACTTCAGAAGAGAGGTGTACTTGAATGCTTGGGACCTGCACTTTGGGTTTCAAGGCTAATGATCTATGAGATATTGAAATTAAACAGGTAAATTGGTAATGGAAACTAGAAAGCACAGCTGAAGCTGGGAAGAGGATCTCTTGGTCTACAAAGAGATGTCCAGTATCTGAGGAGGCTGCAGGACCTAAGTTGCCACACAGGCAGAGCAGAGACCCATCTGAGCTTTGTTGTTTTCCCCAGTGTAACTGGTACCAGACTGGCCTGAGAAGTCAGGTGGAAGCAAGCTCACATCTGCTTGACCTCCTGGGAGATGCTTTTCTTCCTCTTGTCAGCTCATTTATCCCACAGCCCATCTCACCCAGCATTTCTAGAGGATCAGGAGCAAGTGCTCAAGGTGATCACGTTCTCCGATACTACGAACTGCAGTATCTGTACCCACAGGATGAGTATGTGTTCTCTATAGTTTGTTGCCAAGGGCAACTTTCTGGGCTTACATAATCTGATTTTTTTACATCAGGTTGCTTGGCTCTTGGCACATCCTATAAATCTAGTCATTTTTACTATGCACCAAACCTTGAGGATTCAATGATGAATGACAGATATGATCTCTTCTCTCATGGAGTTTAGTTTCTAGCATGTGCCAGTCACTGCTTACTGATTTGCATAATGAATTTCTCCAGGGCTGCACACTGACAAGGACCTTGCAGATGCAGGGTTTTGAGAGCATGTTGCAGGGGCCAGGATCTGGTCAGGAGGTCAGGAAGGGCTTCCCTGAAGAAGTGACTTTGCAGTTGAGACTCAAAAGCAGAAGTTACCCGGGAGTGCTGGATAGTGTCTGTGTGTCCCTCCAGATCGCTCTATTTCCTCCTCTAGGACAGGTGCCCCAACCTCCAGGCTGCAGACAGGGGCCCCAACCTCCTGTCAGATCAGCTGCAGCATTAGATTGAAATAAAGGGTACAATAAATACAATGTGCTTGAATCATCCCAATACCATGCCCTACCTCCAGGTCCGTGGAAAAATTGTCTTCCACAAAACTGAACCCTGGTTTAAAAAAGTTTGGGGATTACTGCTCTAGGAGGCTGACCTGGTTCCCTTGCTCGCTGACATCTTGTTCACTTTGGCCAATGGGAGGCACCATCAGGAGATTGGAGAGAAAGAGAAGAGTGAGGTGGGGTTAGATGTTTCACTATCACTATCCTTTTCTGGGTTTCCCATAACCCAGCAGTATTAATTTCATAAGGCTGCCTTAACAAAGTACCACAAACTGGATGGCTTAAACAACAGGTTTATTGTTGGCACATCCTGGGGGTTAGAAGTCTGAAATTAAGGTGTCAGCAGGGCCATGCCCACTCTGAAACTTTTAGCAGGATCCTTCCTTGCCTCTTCCTAGAGGCTGGTGGTTTGCTGGCAGTCCTGGGTGTTCTGTGGCTTGGCTGGCCTTTAGTGTCATGTGGTGTTTGCTTAGTGTCTCTATCTTTACAGGGCTTTCTTACAAATTCATCAGTCAGGTTGGATTAGAGCCCCTCCCTACTCCAGTCTAACCTCATCTTAACTAATTACATAAATTGCAAAGATGCTACTTCCATATAAGGTCACTTTCTAAGCTACTAGGGGTTAGGACTTGAACATATTTTTCTTGAGGGACACAATTCCATTCTTAACACCTGCCCACAAATGTCCTTTTCATTAGAGTCTCTCTAATCACCCCTTTGACAGTGCCCTCTCTCTCCTGTTGGGACTCTGCTTGATACACCAAGTATAGGGGGCCTGTGAAGGGAAAGAACTTTCTGTAGAAGAAAGGAGGACATATTTTTAAAAAGCCCAGAGGCAGGAGGAAGTGCTATAGGCTTAAAGTTGCATTAACATCAAAAGAACAGTTAGCAGGACTCAGGTAAGCCTATCTTCTGAGATAACTATTGTTGAATTCTCCCAAATTATTCAGGAAGCCATTCTGAAAAGTTCCAAGATGGTGCTTATGTTTGTAACTGTGATTTCTATCTGCCGCAGGTTAGAGGTAATTTTAAGAGTTTTATGTTAATGGACAAAGACAACCTTCCTCTGGGCCTGATGAGGAGAGAGTCTGCCTGAACAATAAATCAAAGCCAGAAGTGGAAGACAGCAGTGGGGAGGGAGCAGGTTCTGTGGGAGCTGGGGCAGAGTGTAGGGGCATTCCTGGTGGCTGAGACTATAAGGAATCTGCCCGAAATTCAGGGGACCCTGGTTGGATCCCTGGGTCAGGAAGATCCCCTGGAGAAGGAAAATGGGGCAGGGTGTAGCTAGGAGACCATCTGGTCAGGAAGAGTCAGCATCTGCTACAGCAGCTTGGCCTGGGCCCATGGCGGGAGCAAGAGGGAACTGAAGCACAAGCAGCCTCTGCAAGTTGCCTAGGTAGAAGATAGAAAAGTGTACCAAGGCCCCACCTTTGGGTGCCCCCTTCCTCAGGCTCTGAGCAGGCTCTGTTCCTGGTGCTCAGTCATTCTTTCTGTCTCCTGCTCAGAAATCTGATCACAACTTTCCAGACCTGGGGGATGTCTGGCCATTCATGTGACAGGAGAGAGCTCTCAGGAAGAACTTACGTTTCTTCACAATCTGGGAGGAATAAATGAAATTATATTTGCGAACACTTGGCTCATTGCTTGGCTATTTGTTAGTTTCCTTCTTTTTTGACATTTATATAAAAACCAGGACATCTGAGACTTGGACAGTTAGTAGGAGAGACAAGACTATGATGGGATGCTTTATCCATTCTTCCCCATAATCTCCATCAGCCCCCCATTCTTTACATCTTTCTCAGTCTTACGTACTATGAAAATACCACCTCAAGGCACATTCCTGAGGCATCTTTCTACCAGATTACAGCCCCTCAGCCCCACCTTTTTTGCCTTTGTATACAGTACTTTGGGTGGTGCTAGTGGTAAAGAACTCGCCTGCCAATGCAGGAGACCTAAGAGATGCAGTTTTGATCTCTGAGTTGTGAAGATCCCCTGGAGGAGGGCATGGCAACCCACTCCAGCATTTTTGCCTGGAGAATCCCATGGACAGAGGAGCCTGGCGGGCTAGAGTGCACAGGGTCGCAGAGAGTCAGACACGGCTGAAGGGACGTCGCCTGCAGGTGTGCTCAGTTCTTTATGATATGAGAATGTGGCCTCATTCTTGCTTAGTCTGGTCTTTACCTCCTGTGTAATCCCTCCAAAGCACCTGTGGGACCCATCAGTTCAGTTCAGTCACTCAGTCGTGTTCAACTCTTTGTGACCCCATGGACTGCTTCCCTGTCCATCACCAATTCCTGGAGCCTGCTCAAACTCATGTCCCTTGAGTTGGTGATGCCATCCAACCATCCCATCCTCTGTTGTTCCCTTTTCTTCCTGCCTTCAATCTTTCCCAGCATCAGGGTCTTTTCCACTGAGTCAGTTTTTTGCCTCAGGTGGCCAAAGTATTGGAGTGTCAGCTTCAACATCAGTCCTTCCAATGAATATTCAAGACTGATTTCCTTTAGGATTGACTGGTTTGCTCTCCTTGCAGTCCAAGGGACTCTCAAGGGTCTTCTCCAACACCACAGTTCAAAAGCATCAATTCTTTGGCCCTCAGCTTTCTTTATAATACAACTCTCACATTCGTACATGACTACTCAAAAAACCATAGCTTTGACTAGATGGACCTTTGTTGGCAAAGTAATGTCTCTGTTTTTTAATATGCTGTCTAGGTTTGTCATAGCTTTTCTTCCAAGGAGCAAGCATCTTTTAATTTCATGGCTGCAGTCACCATTTGCAGTGATTTTGGAGTCCTCCAAAATAAAGTCTGTCACTGTTTCCATTATTTCCCCATCTATGTCCACGAAGCGATTGGACTGGATGCCATGATCTTAGTTTTCTGAATATACGTTGAGGCTGTATTGTCACCCTGCTTATTACACTTATATGCAGAGTACATCATGAGAAACGCTGGGCTGGATGAAGCACAAGCTGGGATCAAGATTGCTGGGAGAAATATCAATAACCTCAGATATGCAGATGACACCACCCTTACGGCAGAAAGTGAAGAACTAAAAAGCTTCTTGAAGAAGGTGAAAGAGGAGAGTGAAAAAGTTGGCTGAAAACTCAACATTCAGAAAACTAAGATCCTGGCATCCAGTCCCATTACTTCATGGCAAATAGACAGGTAGATAATGGAAACAGTGGAACCCACACTGGTCCTCAAAAATGCTGACTGAAATGAAATGATTTATTCTGTTCACAGGATGTCTGACTTGAAAGTGAGTTGCTGTCTACAACACACCAGGAGCACACAGGAACATCAGTAAAGAGAACATTCTCAAGATCATGGCCACAGGAAGAACCTCAGGCCTTGGGACTGTGGCTCTAAAGATAAGCCATATCATTACAGAAACATCTGCTTCCTTCAGACTTACCAAACAGAGGAAGGTTAAGAAAGGCATTACTGACCTTAATACACAAACTGTGCTTCTGGCTTTTCCATTAGTGCGCAGTGGCTAGAGAGTGCTGTGAGGCTGAGGTAGTTAATATTTCATTAAATATTTTCAGGGCCAGGGTGCTGCCTGAGGAGTCCCAAGCAAATGAACACAGATGACATAGCAATGGAGAGAGATCTGTTTATTGGCCTCACTGAAAACAGAAGGAAAAAGGAAAGATTTGAGGGTAGTAAGTAGAGACCTTTGCAAGGCTTCCCATCACATTTCAGCCTTCACTTCCCCATAACCTCAAGCAGAGAGCTGCTTTTCCTGTTCTTCAGGTTGAGTTCTTTGAATTCCTACTCCATTTCTTTGAATTTGCAGACTGCTTTGAGCAGGCAGCTGGGTAACCCCACCGCTGCTCACATGACCCTCAGACCAAACACCGTCTACAAAGCAGGCTGGGCATGGTCTTCGGGAGCCCTTGTTTTCCACAGCCTCCTCTAGTCTCAAGGGGCAGTTGTTCTGTAGTGGAGAGACCACTGGCTTTAGACTTGGAGAATCTGGGTTTGCACCTGACATCACCACTTACATGCAAATCAATTAACTTCGCTAAGCCTCAGTGTTCTAGACAGTAAAATGGGGATAATGCTGCCTCATTCAGTCTTAAAACAATATGCTTGGGTACACCTTGTGACTGATCTATAGGGAGACCTACCTTTAGGTCATTGTGGAAGATGAGAAGAGCATGCTTTGCTGTAACCTGTGAGGAGCCGGGGGCTTCCCAGGTGGTCCTAGTGGTAAAGAATCCACCTGCCAATGCAGGAGATGTAAGAGGCACAGGTTTTATCCCTGGGCTGGAAAGATCCCCTGGGGGAGGGCATGGCAACCCACTCCAGTATTCTTGCTTGGAGAATCCCATGGACAAAGGATCCTGGCAGACTTCAGTCCATAGGGTCGCACAGAATTGGACCCAACTGAAGCGACTGAACCTGCAGGCACCCATGCAGAGCCAGAGGGGTTGTACTGTGGGGAGGGCAGCCAGTAGTAAGTCCCTCCTCTCTCACTGTAGTTTCAAGAATCTCCAGGGAGAATTGGCCTCTGCAAGTAAAGTTGTTCTGGATACTGGGGCCATAGAAGTCTCCTCCTTGGTATATAAAGTTCAAGGAGCCATCTTGGTTCCTCTGACACCAGTATATCATGAAATTATTAATTTCTCTGCCCCTGTCATTTGGCACTGCAAAATATTGCTTTTTCTAAAAGGAACAAATATCTTTGCTTGCTCCAACAAGACATCTGACTTAATTCCTGAAAAACAAAATCAAAGGAAAAGAAGAGAGAGGAGCCCCATCAGAGCATCACGGGACTGAAGTATCAGAGTGGGATTACAGAGCCACCTTCCAGTTCCGTCTTCTCATCGTCTCTCCCGGGAGTCATTTCATCAGGGAAGTCATTTTTCCCTTCACCCAATTATTGGGCAAACATCCACTGGCTTCTATGGTGGGCTCAGTGCCAGGCTAGGCTCCTTGAGGGTGACAACATTTAGGCTCTTCAGGGCTCACCTGGCCCAGGAAGAAGCCACACGTTCTGCAGTTCTGAGGCTCCAAGGCGGCTCCTACCTGGGCAGCCGAGTGGCAGGAGATGCGCTGCATGGCTTCCCCTGAGTTCTGAAGAGTCTGCTTCTGGCACTGTCTCCCCGTCCTTTCTTCCTCAGCTCACCCTCAGTGCCTCTGCCTCTCGCCTGTGTGCTCTCGGGCTTGCCTGTGGACAGCGAGAAATGAGCCCGAATCAGCAGATGTTCTGCCCCCAGAGAACAGCCTCACCAGTTTTATAGACAATCGGGGGGCTTTTTCTTTCTGCTACAAATGGCAGCATCCCCCTCATAGAGTGAGGCCAATATTTTGGCAGGGCACATGTACTATTTAGATTCAGACAGTTTTTAATCTTCCTTCCCCCCTAGTTGTGGATGTTCGTTTTATTTTTTTGTTGCAGTATATTTATTTTGGATCTTTATGTATCCAGAGAGCTGCTTCCTAGAAAGGGAGATAGACTTTGCCAAAATGCCCATCTTCTGCAGGACCAGGGCCCATAACTGTCATACAGGATTTAACGGAAAATATGATTGCATTGGATTTAATTTTTAGTAGCAGTTAAGTGTCTCCTGTAGTACTCTGCTCATGTCATGGGCTCTGTAAGAGTCAATGCTGTACTAGAGAAAGCACAGCACAAAACAAGCATAATGGGAAGATGGAGTAAGTGGAGCGGGCAATGAAAATTAAATGAGAAAAAGCAAAGTTAAAGCATGAAAAAAGGTTTAATGGGGTATTGTAGAATTAGCTACTGAAAGGACAAAGTAGAACAAACTAAAAATAAAGAGGAAATTTAACAGCTTAGATAAGAGGAGTGTAGAGGCTGAGGAGAACTGGAGAGGTAATTAGCACAACCACCTTCACCTTAATGCAGTGGTTCTCCATCTCAGCCTCACACTGGCATCCTCTGGGGAGTTTTGAAAAATACTGAAGCTTGGGTGCTACCCACAGAGAGTCCGATTTAATTGGTCTGAGATGAGGTCCAGGCATCAGGATGTAAAGAAAACTCCCTAGTTAATTCTGATGTGCAGCTAGGGTTGAAAATCACTGTGCAAGAGGATCATTTAGTAAAACAAAGAATATATCTTTTAGTGAAGTGAAGGCCTATTATAGTGTTGGCCTTGGGGACAAGCCAAAACCTGTGGCCAGATGTCACCTATGACTGGGACAGTCTGTCAGTCTCATCCTTTTCTCCAGGACCAAGAGAGGCCCCTCAATAATTCTCCTATCTGGTGATGGCTCACTGCCCACCTCCTATGAATCAGAGGGCATGAGGGCCTGTTGAGGTCAGCTTCAGCTATCTCCCGGTTGCCCTGAAATCCTACAGCAGTGCTGGGCACTAAGTAGGTGTTTAGTAAACAGTTGTTAAGCGCTTTGGTCCTTGTTCTTCTGGGTCCTTCTCTGCCGATTAAAATGGGCAAAGTCTATGATTCTTGGTTCCCCCTCTTAATTCTGCCCTGACTGTCAAGATCTAAATTATACCCTACTTGACTTCCTCTTGAGAGAATGAATTCAGCCAGGAGAATGTGCTGGCCCTTTAGTTGGACAGCACATCACTGTGTGTGTGAGGTGGAATGCAGCCTGCAGCACAACAGACCCACAGCGTAATGGGTTCTTGATGCTTTTCATTGTGTGTTCTCTTTTTCTTCCCTTTCTTCCTCCTACCCTCTGTCCCTCTTTCTTTCCTTGATTCCGTCCTGTCATTCCCAGGCTCACAGCAGAGAACCGTCATCCAAGGAGACCTGCCATAAAGAGTGAAAATGTGTGCAGTGCCCTGAGGTGGCCACGTGGTTCTGGAGAGGGTGAATTACCTTCTGCTTTCCTGAAACTGCTGATTTCACAGTGAAGATTGCTGTCACAGCAAGAGCTGTGGGTAGAATGTAAATGTATCGCTGTCTCTGAAACTCCTCTTTCTTTTCCCCTGCCTGCTAGAATCACCGTGGGGGTCTGGTGGTCTTCAGGTGGAACATGGAGAGGCCAGAACAGAGCTAAACCTATGCCTTTGTCGATAGAAGTCTATTTATAAAATAGCAAACCCCAAACAATGGTAATTTTGTACTTCCATCCAACAATATCCAATAGAGAGGAAAAAGCTGGAAAAACCTGGATTGGGCCCAGAGGTTATTTGTTTTACAGGCTTGGAATAGAAGCCCCACCCCCTCTGTAGTATTTCTCTGCACATAAGAAAAAGCACCCCGACTCTCCTCCCCTAAAGGGGAGAAAAATATTTTGCTCAAGGTTGTTATTTGGCAGTAGAACTGGGGAACAGGTCAGAGAGATGGAGAAGATTTTTTTTTTCCTCCTTTGGAGATGGGAGTTTATGAGACAGTAGAATGTCTGTGTTTCCATGCCTTTAAGGAGCTCAAATTCTGTAACTTGGGCACCATGTAGAATTAAGATCTTATACATCTTACATCCTCTAACCTGCCAAGGTGCCCAAGGCAGAGGGTAGTGAAAGTACTGGGCTCTCCCAGAACCCCAGGGAAATTCCCTGCCTTATCTTCCACAGGGAAGCAAACCAAGCCTTTTATCCTCCAATCAAAGGGGGAGGAAATCATTGAGGCCTCCCCTGAGGGTGAACTCTTCCTACTCTACCTCAAGCAAGAGACACTGAGATGCCCCTTTTCTCTGGGTTGGGACTGTGCTGCCAGAGGAGGTGAAATGCCAAGATGGAGAGGCTTTGCTTTCTCTTCCTTGGGAGAAGGGTGCGGCCGCGGCCCAGCTGCCGGAATAGCCCTTGGCTCCCCCAACCACCAGCAAACACGTGTCATCATGCTTTTTCTGACTGGCCTTCCAGCCCAAACACAGCTCTGGGATATCTTCTAGCGCTTGGGCTCTGAACTAACACATTTTTTGCTTAGTTTTAATCACAGATTTGATGGGAAAAAGGAATGAGACTGAAAGAATGCTAAAACGTGCAGTCAGCTCTAAAGATCTAGAGATGAGGAAACAATGGAAGAAAAAATGGACACACTCTAGGGTGCTTTGGGGAAGGTAGCTGGGTAGATTAAAGAAAAATGGCCAGGAGGAAGCTCTGGGGGCTGGAAAAAGAGACTCTGAAACCAATGAAGTGGGAAAGTTAGTATGTGAGTGGATGTTGGTCTGACAGCAGCTTGGGCTACCATAACCCTTGTCATGTCCCAGGAACTGCACCCACTCTGCATTTGCTGCTGCCCTGTTGCCACACCCTCTATAACTCGGACATTCTCGTTGGTTATGTGGGATTTGTGACAAGTCTCTGGTAGAAAGTGGGCATGGGTATAGGGCCAAGGACTGGGGAAAATACAATGTTATCCATATATCATATTCACCATGGCTGAGAACACAATAGTAACAAGTGGTTGTTTTATGATGACCACAGCGCTGCTGTGTTCAAGTCTAGTTTAGAATGCAGGCGGTGTTGTGTTAATCATGGAAGTGACAAGTTAAAGGGCTGTTAACACTGAGCTGCATAATGAGCACTTGGTATGAGTGAATGAAAAGAATACTGAATAGAAATACAAGTTATTCAAGTTGGCAGGGCTTTAATTGCCGAGGAGTCTGAGAGTTTGCACACGTGCGTGACTGAGAAGTGACTGTGCACTGGGACGTTACCAAAGGAGAGTGAAGGAAGAACCATGGGAAGTGAGACGGTCCCGCGTGAGGAAGAACCCCAGCATCCATCAAATAGAAGCAACACTGTGAGTGAAATCGCGGTCCGTGACAGAGCATACAACATCAGTCTAAACCGACCTCAGTGTCCAGGCTGCAGTGAGGAATCAGGGATGCAGGAAAACAAAAGACGCAGAGGGAAGGGCACATGCCAAGAAGATGGGCTGGAAGAGCCCAGAGAAGGGGGTTTTCGCAAGACTCAACTGACAATCGCCTGTCTCTGTCAGAAGACCTTATTTTTAGACATGCCAGCTCAAGTTCCAGATTGATGACCCAGAGACTGCGGTGTGCCTGGAGGAGAGCTGTTGCCTCCAGTCACCATCTACCATGTTTGTGTTGACTTACAACGTGGCTGGGGACTCAGCTGGACGGCATACTACATGCCCGGTTGAGTTCCTAAAACCACTGTCGGCCCAGAGAACCCTTTGTTAATAAATATTACAGCACAATCTGTGTTTATTCAGGGAAGTGTGATGGGGAAAGGAAACTAGCAGGAAAAGAAAATAGAGTTTAAATGCCACGGTAGTTGAAAAATATTTATTTTTATGGAAGAGAGGTAATCCAGACGATTTTCCTCTCATTTTGAAAGACTAAACCCTAAGCTTCAAGCATGTGGAGGCCAAGGACAAATTTTTTCAGGGCAACCACAATTAGTTAAAGCAGCTTCTGTCTACACACACCAAGGGTCCACGGGGTATGTCCACATTATAACTAGGGCCTCTCTCCGTGGCCATCATGACCCCCAACCCACTTTAGCAGACCATCAAGTACAAACAGGCTCTCGGATTTTCTCTAGACAATCCTTAGCTGCCATCAGTCCTCTTTTCTTCTAAAGGTGTATGAGATGAGCTGATTTTGATGGATGGAAGAGGCCTTGGGAAGAGCTTGGAAAAGAACAGGATCAAAATTCAGATGAAGGAGCAGACGTACAGTTGCCACAAGCTATTAGAGCAGCTGGTGAAGCATCTTCCTGGAATCCAGGGGGTCTTCCTCTTTTGTCCTCCTCTTTGGTTCTGAATCTAAATCGAGGAATCAGCATTATGTGGTTGAATGCTTGTTCTAGTTGGGTGGGAGGGTTTTAGGTGAACTCTTGTCATTTTCTTATGTCTTTTCATTTCAAAGGAGGGAACAGATACAAATAGGCACTGACACACCAGCCTTGCCAGATGGGCTGTGGGCATATAGGCAATTTATTAATATAAAACCTTTGTGGCAGCTCCGGTTACCACAAGGGATGATATTGGCTCCATCTAGCATTTTTAAATTTAAGTATTCACCTCATGTCAAAGGATGTAGCTGTGTTCTCTCATCTGAGGCTGTTCATTTGGAAATACAGAAGGATGAGGCATTATTTCTTTAAATAAAATATTCCCTTTCATTACTGGCTGTGTGTCAGAGATCCCTAAAGCAGAAATTCAGCTCACACACTAAATTCAATAATAGTATATTAAACACTTACTATGCAACACCCCGTAGAAACTGGAGATGAAACAGACTAAGAATTCCTACCCTCAAGGGGTTTATAAATTAGGAGGAGCATAAAGGAAGTTTCTAAACAATCATGGAAAAAGAGAGAAAACATGAAATGACTCAAGAGAGTTAAGTGCAGAGAAAAAAAATAAATTTTAAAAAAGAGAGAGAGGTGTAAGTGCAAAGGTGGTTCAACTAGGGGGAGATCTTATCCTCAGAGGGGAGTTTTGCATTGGAGATGTTAATTTGGGAGTCTTGACCATGTATGAGGAATTCAACTCTGCGAGAGTGAATGAGATCATCTAGGGGAAGATACAGAAAGGAAGAGGGACCCAGGCAAGGGCCCTTGGTGCTCTATATTCAGAAGCTAGGTAGAATAAGAGTCAGCAAGGGGACTGAGCAGGCGAGGCCAGTGATGTAGAGGAAAATCAGCAAAGTATGTCTCAGGAGCTAAGCATGGAAAGCACTGCAGCTCAAGAATAGAGACACAGACATGGAGAATGGACTTATGGATATGGGGAGGGGCAGGAAGGGAAGGGTGGGATGAACTGAGAGAGTAGCATTGACGTATATACACACTACCATGTGTAAAATAGCTACTGGAAAGCTACTCTATAAGACAGGGTGCTCAGTTCAGTGCTCTGTGATGACCTAGATGAGGGATGGGGGGGTGGTGGGAGGGAGGTCCAAGAGGGAGGGGATATATGGATGGTTGATTCACTTCTTTGTACAGTGGAAACTAACACAACATTGTAAAGCAATTATATTCCAATAAAAAGAAAAAAGAAAAAAATGGATGGCCCGTGGTAAAGTACAAAGTTGAGAGGTTGTATAGTTGTTGGCTATTTACTCCTATCTCTGCTTTATGTCTGTCTCCTTTTATCTTAAGGAGGGCAAGGCCCCTGTTTAGCCCAAACATATACTCAAACATGTGTGGCATGGCACTTGGCACAGAAAGGACTCAAGATATATTTGATGTTTAAAGGAAGAATTAAATCTGGTCCAAGGTGTGTGTGCTTAAGTAGGCAAAAAAAATATTATTTGAATAGCATCTTCATATTCCTAACATGGAGTAAGATTTTAGCAAGAATGCAGGCGGAGGCCTGTACAGACCCACTGGCTTCAGGTATAACCTCTCTCATTGTCACTAGTCTTTCATTCCGGATGCCCAGGAATAAGAAAACAGTAAGAATCCACTGAGTGATTCTCTCATAATCCTTGAGAGCAATGTTAGCCACTAGCCTTTCCCTTCTTGAGGTGATCTTCCCAATCCAGGGATCGAACCCAGGTGTCTTGCATTGCAGGTGGATTCTTTACCAAATGAGCTATCAGAAAGCCCACTAGAATCTCACGAGATATTAATGGTTGTGCCATTATAGAAAGCATTCTCTGAACCCGGTTCTGGCTAAGTAAGCATCTTTACAGTAGGAGTTCTCAGAGCACATACTAAGCTAAGAAAGAATTATGAATGCTAATAGAGATCTATTAAAGTAGAGCATTTGCCAAACTTATTTGACTATGGGATCCTTTTTAATTGCTTAATAACCATTAACATGTTGAGGGATAGTGACATTCTGAAGAACAAATTGGAAGAGTGGTCTCTAAGTTTTTCTAAGAAGAAAAAAATATCAAATTCATTAAAAAAATTGTTTACTTTTTAATTGAAGGGTAATTGCTTTACAGAATTTTGTTGGTCACTGCCAAACATCAACATGAATCAGCCATAGGTATATATATGTCAAATTCCTTAAGGTTCAATTGATGTGGGGAAAAATTCTCCATGTTGGATACAAATGACATGGATGGAGTCAAAGGATGTGATAGGTAGTATCATTATTTTTACATTCACTTGTATTCACAAGTATCTGATCCTCTCTTTTATTTGAAAAAAAATGATCAATTCTTGCCTGTTGCTTCATTTCCTATGGTACCTTCTGAGGGAGGGGTACAAGTTCCTGCCCCACTGAGTTTGAGTGTGGCCCAAAGGCTTTGGGCAATGAACATGGGAGGACATAATGTATGTCATGTCCAAGCAGATGCTCTGAGAAGCACTCTGAGTTTCTGCCAGCAGCTCTTTTGTTCTTCTTCCTCTGTCATGGGAACAGTGTGTCCCCAATAGTGAGCTATCTTTCAGTTTGGATTCTGGAATGAGAAGATGCAGGGAGCAGAGCTTAACAGACACCTTGAAGCCACCAACTTGTTAGTAAAAGTAGGAATAACAAAAAAAAATGTTTAAGCTATTGACATATTGGTGTTGTTTATTACTGTAGCAGAGTTGACAAATACAAAGACGGAAATATGGAAGGCTGCTATAAATATGAGTTTCTTTCCAGAGCTCCCAGAAGACAGACAACCTTGGAGAAGAAGCAGAAAACACAGTGGCTCGGTTTGAGGCTGAATTTTTTTGTACTTCACAAAAGAAAAGTTAGACTTTTGGTCTGGCGAGAAATAACTCTATAAAATGAGACGACTCCATCAGCTTAGATAGAGATTTGTAGACTTAGCATAGACTACAGATGCTGACATATCTGAGAGGGAATCTCAATATTTCAAACTGAATGAAGGAAGTCAAAGGGCACACAGAAGTGAATGTTCATAACTAGTCTGGCTGGCACTATTTGCCTCCCTGTAGAGTGTGTTGGGCTCCCCTGATGTCTCAGTTACTTTCTTTTATTCTCTTGACATTTAAATTACATTGCTAAGGTGAATAAAGATAATTGATAGTTTTGCATTAAATTATTATAAATTAAATAAAATCAGGTAGATATGCAAAGCAAAAGTGCACGTATTTATTATTCTTAGCATTTCATTAATTTACAAAAACTGGTTCAAAGTTGAAATACCTGAACTAATACTAATGACAATTTTATTTACTATATCCATGTAAATCCAGAAGTAATATCAAGCTTTGACATTACTTGCCTAATAGTCTCTCCACATTTCCTCATAGTTCCCATTAGCGGGGTGGGTGTGCCCCACATCACCAAATTCTGGGAAATCTCTGAGGTTTGGGAAAGCTCTTCAATAAGAACAAAAAGTTGGAAGGAGTGACCATTATCCAACGAAATAATGTTCTTTCCCTCCCTGTTTCCTTTTTGCTTTTCTTAAATCTTTATCTCCTCGACTCACACCACTCCCATTTAGCTGGTCTGTTTTGTGGCGTGCACTGCAGTGGTACTTTGGAAATCTCTAAGCTTTGCTTGGAAGGGAATTTGCTGCATCTGTGGTTAAAGAGCCCCTGTAAAGCTCTGATAGACATTAGCTTCCCCACAAAAAGAGACTGATTGTGTCTAGCCTAAGTTCAGTAAATTTCCATCTGTTATCAGTTTGTTTGTTTAAACTGTAGATATCATACAACCAAAGGTATGTGTGTGTGTGTGTGTGTGTGTGTGTGTGTGTGTGTGTGTGCACGCGCGTGTATACATACTTAGCTATCAAGGATTTTCATCTTCCTTCCTGGGTCATCTTCAGGTCATCTTGGTCATCGTCCACGCATATATTTCATCACGGACGTAGTGTTTTCTCTGTTAGGAGCTCACCTCACTTCCTATGAGAAGCCATCCCCAGCTCTAGGCCATCACTCCTCTCTCTATATGTTCTCACAGCTGTTTGCTCCTTCCTCTGTTAACATCTTTAATTTCTTGTCTGTTTCTCCCACTAGGAAGAGCACCTTGAGGCCAGGAATTGAGCCTTAGTGGTTTCTATAGCTCAGCATGTGGCACAGCACCAGGGATATTGTACGTGCTCAGTACATATTTGAGGGATGAGGGTATCCATCCCCACAATTACAGACTTGTGTATTTTAATAATATAGCTACTGAAAATTCCCATCCCCAATCCAAAACACCAAAAAGGCTCATCAGAAGCCCAGCCAGGAGTCACTGAGAAGATAATCATCATATTGGCCCCTCTGATTTCTCATAGCTGGCCAGTTTTTCTGGGCAGGTTTGCTTACCTGTCCCAGGTCCCTATGTGGGAACTGGCTCAAATCTACAGAAGATAGATCCTCTGACCATCTCAGTTGTCCAATGTGCCCTGAACTATTTCTCTTGAGTACACCAGACAACTAGAGAAAGGATGGAAATCACTGGTCTCTGAGAACACTTGGTCTGTAGCACAGGGTGACTCTGGAGAGACTTCAAGACCACCCCAAAGTGAGTACATAGCAAGGCTTGGGGGACCTACCTGCAGTCCAGAGTCAGTGATGATCACCAAATTCTGGGAAATTCTGGAATCTAGGAGAGTCATCCAATTATTCATAGAAATTTATTTTTGCAATTTGCCAGGTTTAAGATAAGCAAGAGCAGATGGATTCCTCAGTGTCTCAGAGCTTTCAAACTAATGAGAAACTAAACATTAATTCAATTAGTGAAATACATTACAGACAGAAATATGAATGCATATTTAAAACCCCAAATCTGAATTTGCTGGGACATCTTGACACATATGAAGAACTGATGTGTAAACTTTGATCCATAAGATGAACAGGAGTTAAATAAGTGATGAGGAAACAGAAAAAGTATTCCATAGGGAGGGAACGCTATGTGCAAAAGTCCTGGGCTGGAAGGGTACTTGGTGCATTTAAGCAACTGGAGGAAGACCTGTTTGACAGGAGCATGGAAAATGGAAGGAGAGAAGGTGAGAGGTACTGGAAGTAGAGGTGAGAAGAGGTCAAATTGTGCAGAGTCTTAGAGGTCTCTTTAAGGGTTTTGGTCTTTTGCTTATGAGCAATGGGAAGTAATTCAGAGGATTTTTAAATCAGGGATCTGACATGACTGTGATTGTACTTTGAATGGATCACATTGGCTACTGTAGGGAGGATGTATTGAGAGGTCCCGGAGACCAGGTAGCTTGTTCAAATGGCTGATGAAACATTTCAAGAGAAAATGGAAGTTTGGATCCGGGTGTTAGCAGTGGAGGATGAAGAGAAGTGCGTGGATTTGAGATGATATGTAAGATAGGAAACCTTGGGAAAGGATCACATTTAAAGCAAAGTTCTTGACTTAAGTCTTGGAGTTCTGTTGGGGTAATTTTGAAGCATCTACATGGATATGCTAAAATACTAGGACACAGAGAATGAATACATACCAGGTGAATATATACTTCACGTACTCGTAGTCAACTCATATTCATTAGCTACTCACTATATGGTAGTCATTGTATTGAGAACTGTATGGAACAGAAAAATATACTGAACTTGGGTTCTTTTCTTGAGAGTTCAAAATGTATGAGACAGCAGTGAGGAATGGTTGAGAGTATTTGGTATCAAGAAATGAGGATTTGGAGGTTGGATATGATAGCTGTCTTCAAATAGTTGAAAATATGAGGGTTGAACTTAGTGTGTTATGCTTCACAATATGTAACAAACACCAACATAATAAAGTTACAGGGAGGCAGACTTTGATCTGCGAAAAGAAGTGATTTTTTAATGTAAGGGCTATCATTGAAAATACTTGAGACTGAATGATCATTTACTCAATCAATATTTAATGAACACGTAAATTGAATGGGAGAGATTCCTACTTGACCTTTAAGATCGCTTCCAGCTTTCAAATTCAATGATTCTAATTTTCTGTTTGAACTCTTAATTGTTTAGGATGAAGGTCACAGCTTGGGTTTCCTTGAGTCCGTTTCCTCACTCGGCGCCTTCCTGTATCTCCTCTGGGCACTTTCAGGATGCTGTAATGAGTCATTTCTTTAAGGTTGTGACACCTCATGATACAAATGACATTCTCTTCTTTGGTTTGATGCAGAGGAAGAAGTGTACTCTGATTCTCTCTTCTTTCCCTCTTGCCTCTTACTCCATACTATGGTTTCGGGATAATGAATGACTTCTTTGTAACTGCAGCTAATGGATGCCACTGTTCTTGGACATAAGGTACCTTCTTTTTCTCTCTTTCTTACATGGTAACTTCTTACACCTTTTAAGCCATCATATCCTTCATTTCTAGCCACACAGGATGCCCAGGGACTCATTTGCTTGGGAGCCTGGTGGAAGTGGCATGCTTATTGTCATTCCCTGACAGACAGTTGACCTCAGGGACTTTTTCATACACTCTGGGATTTCTCTTTACTGTTCTGAACTCTTTCCAGTGAGCCATTGTCATGCTGGATAAAAATCACAGAAAGCAGGATAATAGGGATAACAATAAAATAAATTTATTCAACCCTCAATCACCTCTATCATTGCAGTAGGGAAGAACTAGGACAATACAAAAATGTTTGCTGACATTCATATCACTCATTTGGCTCTTGGATTTCTGCAGAAACACTTGGTCCATGCTTATACTATACCAGAGCTTTTGGTGGCTCTGTCTCCACGCACGTCTGAGGCTTCAAGTATTATGTAAAAGGCTTTCTTATCTGCCTTCTGGTAAGTTCAGGGATTTCTCCAGGTCTTTACTTTTAATTCTTGTCTGGTTTCTTTTTGCATTGTTTTGTGCCCGGACTCTCTCAGATCGTTACTGGGCAGTCTGCTTGCTTTCCCCTCAGATGTCCTTTTTCCTTGGCTCCAGCCTCTGTTTTTCATGCTCACCCCATTCCCGTCTTGGGTTCTGAGTTGCCTCAGCCCAATATGGGCCAGAACTTCATGTTTTCATCCATCCTGCAGGAGGAACCGACAACTAGAGACTCATGGTCTTATCTTCCATCCCTTTTCTTCCCCATCAGACTTAATCAGACACTAATGATTCATGTTTTAATTTTTAATTTTTTTTTTCTGATTTGATTTTGAGTTGAAGGTGTGTAACACAAGGTCCTGGGTTGCAGTAGATAATCCAGGAAGGTCACATGGTGTGTTAAAGGGTACACTGACTCAATAAATATTAATTCATTTCCTAATCTTGTGGATAAATGAGAAATGGTCATACCTAGAATTTATGTAATGCCTTCTTCCAAGGAGCATACAAGGACACAATAGCACCTCAATGAGACCATTTATTATATTAGTAACACAAATAATCTGTAACCTGATTTGAGGATGACTGATTGCTTATTGTGAGTCTCACACCTGGCTGCACATCAGAGTCCCTTTAGGAGCTTTTTTATAAAAATAGATTCTTGGGTGACATTTGTGAAAAATTGATTTATGTCTCCATGAAATTTTTCAATAATGATGGGGTCCTTAGACCAGTGGTTCTCAAACCTTAATATGCATATAATTCATCTAGGGAATCTTAAGAAAATGCAGATTCTGATTCAGCCGATCTAGGGTGGACCTGAGATTCTACATTCTGACAAACCTCTAGGTGATGCTGATGATACTGGTCCAGAGACCACATTTGGAACAGAGGTCTTAGACCAGAGACGGGAAGAGACGGTGACAGGGAAGGGAGACTGAAATATCTGGGAGCCAGAGCTCTATGCCCACACCAATGCAATCAAAATCTCCAGATACTTTCCAGACACTGGTATATTCAAAGAGTTTCCCAAGTAAGTCAAACATGCAGTTGGAATTAAAAACCATTGTTCAAGAGATTCTTTGATCATATCTAATGCCCATTTCTCTGTCATCAGGGCAGAAGAACTTGTATATATCCAACAGTTCTTTTTCTGCTTATAGCAGAATTTCTCAGACATGTCCTAAAATCGCCCAGGGTCCTTGTTATAAATAGATGTTCCTAGGCCTGCCCCCAGATATGTTGAATTAGAATCTTTGCAGACTGGGTTCAGAATTGGATTGGAAACAATCTCTCTTAGTGCTTTGCCTGCACAATAAAGTTTGAGAAAATTTGGCTTATAAGATAAAATCAAATCTCTTTGATCATGTAGCCAGGAGAGTTTAAACAAGTTGGTCTCAAGCAGAGTTTTTGCTCTCTCTTTCCCTGCTCTGCTGCATTAATCCCTGGTGGTAGGGAGCCTCTGATGTGGCCCCCAATGAGCCCTACCTCCTGGTATTCATTCATGCTCTCACATAATCTCCTTCCTTTGAGTATGGGCTGCACTTACTGACTCATTTCTACTAAATGGTATATGGCAGATACAATGGAATGTCGCTGCTAAGATTGTTTCCAAAAGACTGTGCCTTCCATCTTGGATGCTCTCTCTCTCTCCTTTGCTGTAGGGAAGTAAGTACCATGCTATGATGGAACCTGTGGAGAAGTCTACGTGAGGACTCAAGTTCTGCCAACATCCACATGAGTGAACCTGAAAGTGGATGCTCTTCCAACAGATGCTTGAGACGACTGCAGCCTGATGAGAGACCTTGGAGGACCCAGCTAAGACACACCTGGATTCTTGACCCCTTAGAAACTTTGAGATAATGAATGAAACTTTCTGTGTTGTGGTAATTCATGATATAAAGGTGGATACCTAGCGCACTCACCTTGAAATATCTTTCTTCCTCCTTCCCACTTATCCAAGTCCCAACGCTTTCAAATCTTAGCTGTCCTAGGAAACTTTTCTCATCCTGATTGTCCTTTCATGAACCCCTGGAACACTGCATGTGACATCACAGCCCTCACTGTTAGATTGTACTTGCTAGTATTTTTTAATCATTTATTCATATCTCTAGTTGTAATTTCTAATGCTTTGTCTTTTAAAATAAATTATAAATCCATTGATGAGAATACAATTTAAAATAGAAGTTGACATAGAACTCTTTCTATTCCCATGACCTATACCAATATTATAAACACAGTAAGTGCCCTGTAACTAAAAGTGTAATGAAGGTAACATTGTAAAGAATATTGGGAAGAAGGCAAGAGGAAAGCTATAGTTTTCACACTCACATCTACTCTGTACCTAATGCCTGACTTTTAACCTTATGTATACAGAGGATTCCAGACAGATAGATACTTGAGCAGAAAACAAAGAGATGGCTATTAAGGCCAATAGGATGAAAGCACTCCCTTAATGATTATTAAATGTTAATGTCTTAATCCCTGCTGCCCATCAGTTTGCTCAGTGGTGCCTCCACACCTTGACTTCCTCTAGTTCCATATACTTCAGTCTCCTCTATTTCAACTTGTGACTCAGGGGTCTATTTTTTTAAATTCAGTTGATTTACAACCACCTCAGAAATCCCACATTGCCACAAATATTTGTCTCCAAAATCTCTCTTGGCAACCCACATAACAGAAGGCCATGTGTTATCCCTCCCTGCATTCCCCATGAGTCTCCTGGGCTCCTCTGTTGCTAAGGGAAGATATAAAACATTCAATACCTGAAACAGTTAGGGAGCATCTCAGAAAATGACTGTAGTCATCCTTCATCACAGACTAGGAGTTAAAGCTATCTCTAATAGCTTTGGAAATTTTGATTAGGATGGTAATGTAAAGCCATCATTGCTTTATCTGGTTTATGCACACAAAGGCTTTCATGATAAAGACTCTGGGAAGAGCTACAGCAAGCACTCCCTAGAGTAGAAATATGTTCATCTCAGCCTCTCCACAATGAGAGGAACTTCTCAGTATTGAAAGCTGTTTCCACTCCCACCCTCCCCAGTCTTTTCTCAGGAGGCTGTGAGAGAGAAGCAGGGTCCCCTTGGTCTCCCTGTACAAACCCTAACAGACCTTTCTGCCCACTTTGGCTGATAAAGAAAGTCCCTCTCTACCAACTACAAAGATAAGGCCACAACTCAACTCCTGACTCTCTTGTCAGATGTTCCTGTTGAGGTTATAAAGTGGTCTCACCTCAGAGGTCGTGCTCGTTTTAGCCAAAGATGGTCTCTCGTTGGATCTGCTGCCTTGGTTTGACTTGGGGAGGTTTGAGGCGATCAGAATCAGGACTGTAGCACTGTGAATGTTGGATCCACAGTAGTAAGTTCCAACATCTTTTATTGTTGCTTTTTGAATGTTGAGTACGTATCGATTTTTTAATGTACGAATTTTCCCTTTGAAATTACCCCTTACATTTTCAATAGAATTATTGCTTAGTCTGTATACTAAAGTTAAGACATTATTTTCATTCTTCTTATACCAGCTCATCTGATAGTTCTTCCAGTTCCCTCCAGTTATGTTGCAACGGAAAGTGGCAGGCTCCCCAAGGCAGACAGTCAGGGTTTTGGTCTCTGATTCCAAAATTACATCCAAAGAGACCCCTGAAAGGGAAAGCCCCAAGTTAGAGAGGCCTCAGAGAAGTCCTTCCATCCCACAGGGAGGGTGTCAGAGCCATGCTCAGGAATGCTCTCCCTTTGACCCCAGCAAACTGTTCCCGCTATACTTTGCTGAAGAGTAAAAGGCCCATCAGTTTGTCCTTACCTGCCCAGCAGATGGCCAGGAGGAAGAGGGCATAGGCCCACAGCATGACTTTATGGGGATGACTCTGCGGTATGCTGGTCCCCTGCCTGTCCCTGCCCAGATCAGCTGCTGTCTAGCCATGGGACGTTTTGTCCGTTGTAAGGGTGACTGGGGGTTAGCCACTTCCTCAGAGAGAGAGCGACAGGCTTGCAAGGCCACAGGTTAGGCTGTTTATTCAACAAACATGGGCTAATGGCATCGCAGGTCAGGTATTATTTGGGAGATGTAAGAACAAACTTCTGACATAAGGATGTAAAGCTCTGCCTTGAGAGTGCTCAGCTTTTTGGGGACACAGACACAGAGCAATTGCAAGAGTGTGAAATACTTTTTTGTTATTGCCTGTTTTAAAGAAAAGGTAGATCCAAAGCACTCCAGGAGCACAGAAAAGAGCTGCTTCTGCTTGGGATACTCAGAAGGGGTAACTGTGAACAGAGCCTGGAGAGTTGGGAGAAGGCTCTGTCAGGAGAGCATTTCCAGGAGCTGTAGGGGGAAAGGGCAGGGTGGGCAGGAGCTAGCCCTCCTGCCAGTTGCTGTCTTTCTGCCTCCACTCAGAATCTGTGCGGCTCCCAATTTCCCCTCTGCTCACAGCCACCCTTGCCTCAGGCGAAGCTTTCTTCCCTGGTTGCCAGCAATTACTCTACTATCCAAAAGGCCTTCCCGCTTCCAGAATTGTTCTTTGTTTCATCTATTCTCCATGCAGGCCTCACACTAATTTTGTTCAAACCAAAGGGGACCAGGTCACACCTCTGCTGAAACTCCTATTCACTCCCCTTGGCCTTTAGGGGAACAGGAAGATCCTATGTCACGGCCACATGATCTCCTGATCTTCTTCCCTCTCCAGTATCACTTTTGGCCACTCGTCCATTTGAACTTAGTACTTCTGCTGCACAAAAAGGATTTGCAGGTTTGAAAATATATTATTGTCCTCATATGCCAAGTTTTTGCCGTGGCTGCTCTTTCTTCCTGAAAAAACTGTACCTTCCTTCTCCTCCACTCCCACCTCATCCAGGGGAGGTGTCCCCCAGGACTCCTTGAACTTGTTGGGTCATGGCACTTATTGCCTTTATTATAACTATCTGATAATTCATTTGTTTCCTGCATTGGATTTTAAGATTCTTTAGGACAAAGATAGCATCTTTGCATTTGCATTCTTAGTGTCCAGCAGAGAGCTTATCAATTTGGTCCTCCTGACTCTCAAGGAGACTAGTGGGTTGCTCATCCAGTGATGTCTGAGATTAGGAGAGGATTTTCCAACAACCCAAGCCCAAAGCTGGGGAAGCCAGGTCTTCTGCCCATGTTGTAGGTGAGGGGAGTAGTAGGGTACTCTGCAGTAGCAGGATAGCTCCTATCCAAGAGTCTGCTTGGAATTGCTTGAGGCTAATGTTCTGACATCACTACTGATGCTTAGGTGACACCACTACCCTTAAAAATAGCACTAGCTTGGCAGGTCTTAGAGCTCTAAGTTTTGAGTCTTGCTTTGCAACTTGCCAGTAGCTGGGCAAGCTACATCTCTGAATCTTGATTTCATCATCTGCAAGTAGAGTAACCTTGTAGGGATGTTGTAGGCTGGAATGAGAGAACACACATGTGACACTCGTCCCCACGCCTGGCACACATTGGTAGGCCACCAAAGATGTTGGTTTCTTTGCCTCATCTCTTCTGCTTTGTCATGGCTGTGTTAGTGATGTAGTCAGAGCTCCCTTCCTGAGCCATAGTCATCAGGAGAGATACAGAGCTTCTCATTCCAAGCCTGACACAGAATATTCCTCTGGGAGAAGGAGGGAAGCTGAGCTATGCCCTTAGGACCGTGATCAGGTAAGCTGAGCAGGTTAAATGGATGAAATGAATAGAGCCACATCAGAGTTGCAGTGCATCAGAGTTGAAGGTTTCCCTGGTGGCCCAGGTGGTACAGAATCTGCCTGCAATGCAGGAGACCCAGGTTCAATCCCTGGGTTGGGAAGGTCCCCTGGAGAAAGGAATGGTAACCCACTCCAGTATTCTTGACTGGAAAATGCCATGGACAGAGGAGCCCGGTGAACTACAGTCCATGAAGTCACAAAGAATTAGACATAACTGAGCAACTAACACACAGAATTGAAGGAGCAGAATCAATAACGTCTGCATCTGTAGACAAAGGATCATCTCTTACAGCTAAGGATGGAAGCCACATATGAGCTAGAGTTCCAGTTTTCTTTGTCCAATTGGGATGAAGAAACAATAGGTGGACTTAAGAAGCAAAAAGACCCCAGGGTCAGATCAAATCAACCCATACTGGCTACTAGTACCATTCTCTCTGGTGGTCTCTGCCCCTCTGAGTCTTCAGTATCAAATATCAACTGGGTCACTTGAATATCAGTGGGAGAGTGCTAGAACTTCTGATTTTCTCTATAATTGGAAGTTTTAAGATTCACCTTTGATTTGAGAAATCATCTACTTTCACCCGCTTTGAGTTCTTTGGGTTAAAAAGGAGATAAATTTAGTGAAGGAAATCTCTTTCCTCCCTCTTGCTCATTAGTCTCAAACATTTCACGGTAAGCATTATTAACAGTGAAGTCAGACTCTGATGTTTACCCATGATTCGTCTTCATCTAGGCAGTTAACTGCTGTTTGCCCTGTTTCTAGCTGCTGTTTCTCTGCTCTGGCATCGGGTGATAGGACAAGCAACCGAAGAACAGAATGGAGGTGAATGAAGGGAGTGGAAGCTGCATTTCTTTCTCTCTTGATTTGGATCTCAGCTGCCTGGTATCCCAGGACGGCCTTCAGTAAGTAAGTGGATTTTGCCCATCTGACTGATCTGGGCTCAGAATGCTCAGCTGGCTGGAATTACTCTGTTTCTCTGATTTGTTTTTCCTGAAATGTCTGGGCCCCACTGGTTGTTTTAAGGCAAACATAAGATATTTTTGGAAATTAGTGAGGAATTTCAGTGGGTGTCAAGGAAAATCACAGTGTCATTTGTCTCTAAAAAGATTTTGGCTGCCAGTATTCCATCTGCGACTCAGTTACCCAGCTGCATGGCACTGAATGAAGCAGCTGTGAAGCAAAACATCATGGAGGCAAGTGGGGACGTTTTAGAGTTGTAATTCCGCTTCTGTTGCTGACTTGGGACCTTGTGATGTAAATAAATAAACTTTTCCGTATTTGGTCTCAGCTCAGCTCCTTTAAGATGTTTTCCAGGCTCCCATCACCCAGCTCATCTTGAAATCTAGAGGTCTTAATTCCAGCCTGTGCCTCCCTTCTGGAACCCTCCCATAATGATCACAACCAGATACTTATCTTGTTTTCATATGTGTCTGACCCCGTTCCTCTGTTAGGTTACAAGCTCCACTACAGTGTGAGCTCCAGAACCGTAGAAAGCTTGTGTTACCTGCCTTGGTATCCTTGGCTCTTGAAATGGTGTCTGGTATATTGAGTAGACACTCAATATATATTGTTGAATAAAAAAAAAAAATGAAACTTTCCAATTCTAGAGTATGAGAATTATGGATACTTGATGAGCATTTATTAAATGGTTTTAACCTTCTTGTTCACCTTTTCTTTCAGGATCAAATAGGGAGATTACAGGGCTTCCAGTGAGATGATGAGGTGGTTGGGACAGATGCTCTCAAGCATACCATCATCTCCATCACAGTTTTCATTTGGTCCCTACAGGAAGTGACTAGGAAACCCACCTTTGGGCAGTGTTCTCCAGTCAATGCCTTGTTCTCTAATAACTTTCTTCTGCTTTATCCAAACTTCCTCTCCCTCTGATGGTAGTGGAAAAGGACTGATTATTTCTCTTACTGAGACTGTAGCATGGTAGAATCAGAGAGCTGGGTGACAGAGTCACAGAGAATCTATTTCATTATTGCACGTGATGTGGCATCGGCCTTTGAATTTCGGTTACTCTAGGGAGGGTTGACTGAACTGATTTTACTGGTTGAAAATACAAGAGGGTTCCTAGAGTTGTCAGTGTCCTTTAGGAAGCCAGAGTTTTTCTGCGTAAGCATTCAGCAATTTGGGGGCTGTGTTAAAAACAACCCCAAGGTACCCCTGGGGAAGAGAAAACCTGGAAAGAAAGTGACTCACTCGCTCACCACTGTGTCAGTCTGGGCCTGTCCCATCAGGGTTAAGACTTCAAAATCAGATTTCCAAAGCCAAATTTTGCAAAGGGTCCTTCTCTAGTTCTTTTATCCCAAGAAAAACCTCTTGTTTTGTGTGATTCTGTGCACTTGAAGGACTGCTCTTGGGGGCACTGGTGCTGATGAGCCCATATGCTGGCTGCAAATGAGAAAGCCAGGGAAACAGCAGGGGATTAGTGTTTCCACTGATGAATAAAAGCAAGATCTGAAGCCGCAGGAGATCCTGCATCTTCAGAAAAGAAAATAGAGGAGACAGGCCTGCTTATTTCTAGTTCTCAACTCAGCAGTTCACACCCAGAAGTTTTCATGGGTGGTTCCATGAATAAACAGAGGCCAATGTGAGTGTGTCTTTGTAGAGATCATGCACTTCTGGAATCATGGTATGATCTTCACTTGACAGTTTTTTTAGGATGCCATAAAGTCAGGTGTACTTTGACTTAACTTATAATTTCTTTGGACATAGGAAAATTTTCAGGTCATGTGGTATGCCTTACGATGTTGAAAGAACTAATTCCTTATTTATGATTATGTTCATAAACAACTTAAACTTTTTTTCTGACTCTGCATGTATAAATTCTTGCACTCTCCATTTAATGGGTCAGGCTACTGTTTTCTTTGAATATCTCATAATGTCTTACTTTCCACTGATTTTACTTTTTTCTACGTAGGAAGCCTATAATATTTATCAGCATCCAGTAAAAAAGGTCCTGAAAGTTTTTTGAATTGTATTTCTGTGAATTCCCACTGATATTTAGCTCTTACTAGATGGGATGCTAATATTAAAAAGATGTTTAATTGTCCAAGAGATTGATTTATTCTTTATCAAATTGTTAAGGGCCTAGGCCAGCCCAATACAGGGATGCAAACAGGTAGTGATAATCACCATCATGACCTCATTTCCATACACAGCAATGGCAGCTAAAACTTCCTGTGTTTCCTCTATGCCAAGTGTCACCCTAAGTGCATTACATGTAATAATTCACTTAACTCTTGTAACAGTCCTCTAAGGTAAGTATTATTTTTATAATTATTTTATAACTGAGAGAAGCAAGGCATAAAGTAACTTGCCCAAGGTCATATAGCTAGTGACTCACTAAATGGAAGATGGGATCCAAAATTCAACAAGTTTGGCTTCCAAGTCTGAAGGTGAGCTCAATCATTGCTGCTATGCTATCTACTCTTCATATGTATCTATCTATCTCTTATCTATCGATTATTTAATTTACTAGTATTTTACATATGTATATGTAGATGCTTAAAATCTTTCAGGTTGTTAGAAATTTTAGGTTTCCAAGGGTCTGTGATTAAGATGTTAATTGTTGGTTTTGATTTTTTTTTTGGTGCGTCCAATTCGTTTGTTGCTCTGGGTATTGGAGAATGTGCTTTTATGTGTCAGGTCAAAGATGCAAGTAATTCAACAGGATTTAATTTTCACTTCTGGTTTAGCAAGATAAACGTGAGGAGGTGTTAACTGCTGAATACATTTTATTATTTGAGAAGTGCTTGTTTGGTATCTTTGTATTCCCATAGCACTTAGGATATTGATTTCTAAACTATGAGGGTCCTTTGGTTTTGAATGAATGAATCGATGAACGAGTGGAGGGAGTTTAAGATGACACTGAACACCCTCTGCCTTGGTGGATGCCCTCTGAATTTTCTGTGTTGAGCTTGCTTGAGGCATACAGCCTTTGTCCTGTGTGATGCTAAGCATGTCTCATGGTGCCTAAATGGCTTTGTCTCTTGGCTCCTCATGCCTAGGTTAAGGTCCTGGAGGATAGCCCTCTGTCCACAAACAACTGGTAAGGCTCTAATTCCAGGGTGCCTTGAAAGGCGTGGTAGGTATGAGTGAGCCCTTGTTAGTCTCTGCAGATATTCTATTCCCCACCAGGAATATTATACAGGCATTGGCACTTCACATGCCTCGCAGTAATGGCAGCTCTGTCAGAAGTTGTGTAATTTCAGGTCCCATAGGAACCATCTGGCAAAGAGAAAAAGGACAGCAAATGAAAACTGAGAAGTGGTGGTGTTGTTGTAGCCACGCGCTCTGGGAAGCAAACTCACTCAGAAGGACAACGCAGACAGTGAAGTGCAGTTTATTACACCGGCGGGCCCAAGGCAGAGTCTCCTCTTAGCCAAGGACCCCGACCAGCATTTGTGAGGATCTTTTATACCCATGTGTAAGTGTCTAAACCCACCACCCCAAATCACCCGGAACTTACATCAACAAAGGAAAAGTAAATACAATCACAATAATGCCATCATTCAAGTATCTTGTGTTAGAACAGTTGATAATCAATAAGCCCGAGGTTACACTCCAAATGGTTAGTCGGTAAGTCCAAGGTTACTATCAGAAAGTTTATGACCTGTCAGGAGCCAGGGTTTATGACCTGTCAGGAGCCAGGGGTGATTAGTGCATGTTATCTCTTAGGTGTTGAGTATCCTGGATCTAACCTTCGAGATTCTCCTGTCCAGAGGGGGGTCTAATCCCTCCACTGTAATTTCCACAGGCACTAAGCACAGAGATCAGAGAGGTGCCCGAGCATGATCAGCATGAACAGGCCTGAAATCGAGATGGGGCCCTATGAATTCCTTCTTCAGTGGGAGAGGGTAGCCGTTTACCTGGGAGCCAGTTACAGAGGAAGGGCGGCGTGACGCAGAGCAGCCGGTCCGTGCAGGCTGCAGTTCCTCGCGGTGCTGTTTCCCGTGAAGCCTACTTTGCATGCACCAGGCACCCAGGCCACCTTATCTGTAACAACCATGTGGTTGCTTCGTTACTGCAGCCATAAAGGAAAGAGGTCCTCAGGGGTGGTTGGTGCGCGTGCTATGGAAAGACACACTCAGATTTGTTCAAAGGCAGCCATCCAACGGGCCCCTTTGGAGAAGGCTCGGTGCCCCTCCGCCCCTAGGGGTCTGCGTTTTCGCATATGGCGCCATTTCCTTATCAGCCCCCCGGGGCTCATTCTCTGAAAGGAAACAACCAGGGAGAGAATCTTTTGTTGAAAGACATTTGGTGGGTGGTGATCCCTGGGGTCCTTGTTTCTGAGCTTCAGGAACCTGAGGAGGAGGAAAGGTAGGAACAGTCCTTTTCCTGAAGGAACGATGGCTAGCACTGCCCAGCTGACCCGTTCTGGTTCTGGGACTTGCTCTTCAGAAGCCGGAAAGGGAAGAAGTAATTTGTTCATTTTAAAGGAATCCATTCATCAGGCAACCATATAATTCAATAAATATGTATTGAATGCCAGCTTTATACAAGCTTTCTGCTGAGTGCTGAGGATGCGATGGAAATGAAAACTAGTTGAAATTTCTGCCACTGTGGAGTTTAAAGTCTGGTTGCGATGTTTAACTTCAGAAATATACACGAAGCCGGGCAGGGGTGGGTGAGGGCTTCCCGGGTCTGCACAGATCCAGGCAGGGTTTGTTCCCAGTCAACACAGCTGCTTGTAGGTTCACCCTAGAGGAACACAAACTAGAACTTTCCCTGGCAATTCATGCCCCATCTTAAAGCCAGAGGGTTCCTTTTCTACCTGCCTTCCTTTATAACCATTCTTCCTTTAAGAAACAGTTCTCTTTGTTGACAATTCACAGTTTTGAAGTTCCTGTCTTTGCAGTTATCTTTCTATTCTTGGAGTAGAATCAGCTTGGTTGCGATTGTTCCTGCTGTGAGAATAACAGCATCTTTTGTGTGATGGTTTTCTTTTCACTGTGTCTACAGTGACTGCAGAGCTAGGAAATTTTAATTTGGGATAAATAATAAGCTATCTTTAGGGCTAATCTTATTTTGAGAGCCAGGGCTAATGGAGGTCATGGATTCCTTCTCTTTTACTGCTTTCTTCAAAGCCTTGACTCATACCTTTGCTTCTGTCTTCCCTCATCTCTTTTCCTCTCTCTTTCCTAAGACTATTCCTCTTTCTGCAAGATACTCTTTTGAAGAATTTTAAAGGGATTATAGGAGAATGCACAACGGAATAAGGGGAGAGTCAGCCCAGAATGGCTGGTCTTAAGGTTACATAGAAGTGCCGTGCACACAGACACACAAAGGTGGAAGGCTGGTGTGGCTGTGGGTGTGCCTGCAGCGAAACGAGTGGTATGACAGGGTGGCCAGGCATCCTTCAGAAGCATGACCACAGCAGTGCTGATGAGATCTGGGCAGCGAAGCTAGCTGAGAAGATGCATGTGTGTACTGTAATGGGCCTAGACTGACTCATCAAAGACTCCTGGTGGTGGGAGGTATGCAATGGGCAGACCATTTTATGAGGAAGAGGGCTGGGGAGGTCAAGAACTTATGATAGACTTTCTCTGGATCTAGCTTTCCTTACACCAAACTGAATTGAGAGAAGAAAAGATAACAATAATCAAGTGATTTCAGTCCAGTAGCTGGATGCTCCTTCACATGCTGAATTCATAAATAAGAAGGGTGGGCAGCCAGTTATGGAATGAGTTTTGGGGGCCCAGAAACTCCCGACTCTCAAATTCTGAAATTCTGTCATTGGAGATTAGTCATTTGGACCATACAAACATAATAAAAATATTCTCAGGAAGGTCAACACTTTAAGTCTTAATATAGTAAAAACAGAAAGAATTAATTTCTGATGACAAAGTCTTGAAACATACAAACTAGAGAATCTTCCAGCATACAAGTAGGATGCCATTAAGAGGCCATCTCTCTCCCCCTTCACTGCCACTTATGATTCATCTGCTTTTGACATCTCTTGAATCTGTTTTCTCTTTCCAGGTGCTTATCCCTGACCTTTCCATTGTCCATCTCAGCTTTCACACAAACTTTATATCTGAGCTCACTGCTTTGGGTCTCCAAACCGATATTCTCATCCACAGTGATCTTTCCAAAACACTTTTCAAGCACACTGCCTATCATGTATCTTTGATTTCTTATGACTTCTCACAGGACAAAAATCCAAATCCTTTATCCTGGTTTGCAAGACCTTACCCCATCAGGCCATACCTCACCACAGCAGCCACTGATCTAACTTGGCCACCAGTGCTGACTCATTGCCGAAGAGTGGATGCTCTTCTCCAAACTCAGTCCTATCCACCTCCCTGAATTGCCTAAGCTGCTAACCCTCTTCTTGTCATGTCTTTCTCCAGTCCCTCCATTGGTCAAGATCCTTCATCCTTTAAATCAGCTCAACTATAACTTCCACCAGGGAGCCTTTCCCCATCCTCCTTAACCAAATTAATCTCTCCCTCCTCTGGACAGCTGTGCATTGTATTCTGACCAACATTTATCATGTTCTGATGTTAGAAATGAGTGCTAGGAGGGTCTGTATGTGTCTCCTATTGAAAACACACCCTACACTACCCTATTCTCTTACAGGTTTCAGGAAGGTCCATATGCTTGAGGAAAAGGTAGATTTCCAGTTGATTTTCCCAGGTTCACCAGTGTGCTCTGTCCGAAGTACAGCTGTTATGCAACAATGTCTGCCAGGTAGGCAAACTGCTAGTCCCTAATGGGAACCTGAAAGAACACTTCCAGCTGGATCACTTTGGGTGAATGTACTGAAGGATTTGGCTCTGACACTGGCAACATTTGGGGTCCATGGTCCTTTTTGAGGTCCTCTGTGTTCAACAAGTTCCTGTAGTGTCACTGTCTCAGTGTGTGGTTTGGAGGGACTGACTAAGATTTCCTACACTGTTGCCACAGTGTGAACAATTAAATCCCCCAGTTAGTAACCAGGGTTGCCTGGTGTTGGAGTTGTCAGAAGGAATTATAGTTTCAAGGAAAATAATCTCAGACACTTCTCACGTGGGTTACAGTGTCAGTAGGTGAGAACTCAGGAGAGATTTTGAGTTTTTCAAAATCACAAGGCAGAAGGGTGTAAGGTCTGCCATAGACATCAAACCTGGACATAAGACCTGGTATCAAGCCTCAGGCATTATCCACCCATCGAAGATCTGGACCTGGCTATTCAGAGCCCCGAGGCAGGTCTGTATTTGAATGCAGTGCATCAACCCTATGGGCTTTCCTTTCCTCTTGAGTCTTATGTATTGACTGTCAATCTCCTCTCTTATGGACATTTCTGTACACTGTTTTTTCCATATAGAACAGAGATGATGCCCTAGAGGCCTGTCCCTTGATCATATTGAAGACATCTTAAAAAATAGCAGAGGATGGGACATGCTTAACATATGACGAACTCAACTCTCATGAACAGATGCAGGAAACTGTTACTTTAGAAAGAAGTTTTTCCCCAGTTGCTCTAAGGAGAGTTTGCTTTGATTTACAACATTTTTGTGAGAAGAATGAAGACACTGAAGACCTAAATTTGAACTGTGGGGAGAAATTTAAGTTAGGTGTTTTTATAAAGGGATATTTCTTTTCTTCATTCCTTCATTCCTTTTCCCCCTTCTTTCTTTCACGTTGCAGTTTTATAAACCAGAGGATAATTGTTTTATAGTGATGTGTTCCTTCTTACTTCCTTCCTTTCTATCTTTTCTTTTCTTTCAGTAGAACTGATCCTTGAAGAATGTTGAGGCTGAGAGGGTTTTGTTGATAGATTAGAGACGCTAGATGAACTTAGAGCACTGTTGAGAAAACTAGAGTAGGGCTGAGAATGAGTTTATTCACATCTAAAACAAATATCCACTCATTGTTGGGGGAAATTATGAAGTCCGCATACAACTAAATTCAGATGTATGCTGATGGAAAATATTCTGTTTCTTGGCAGAAATCAACAAAATTCTCTAAAGCAATTATCCTTCAATTAAAAAAAATAAATTAAAAAAAAGAATGTATCTGTTAAGAAAAATTAATTTGTGTCTTTCAAGTTAGAAGTGAAGGGCCTATTTTCCCCCAAATATGAATATAGTCAAAGCTATTGGTGTCTTATACATCGTATTTTAAAACCTAGTAACACTGTTTCTGCCTTCTTGGGCCATGAAGGCCAGCCTTTACCTGAGATGGTGGAGGGTTGGTGAAGAACTTCCCTGGAAGGAGTAGTTTGTCTCACTGTTGGTCACCCCAGAGCAGCAAAAGAGCTGGTTTTGGACTCTGCACATGGGGATGTGGAAGGCCTGCAGATTTTTCCTGGGGGCACTGACCTGTCCCTGCTATGTGGGAGTCTGCAGGGAGACAGGAAGAGGTTGGGTCTGGGGTCTTAAAACGTGTCTTTCCTTCTCTCCTCTAGCATTTAACTGTGCTTTGGATGATTAAGGGAGCAGGCTGTGTCCATCGCCACATGGAACCCACTGGCAGTAGGCAGAGGGGGCAGCAGCCTGGAGAAGGGTCTTGTGGGATGACACGGCAGGGGGGGCCTGAAGGAAAGTTCTGGTTCAGTGAAGTTGTGGAGCCCCATGGGGACCCATGTTGGGAGGAAAAGACCATGAGTCCCCTAGGGACAGCATGATGCTCCACATTACCATGATAGAGCCTTAGTTACAACCTGAATATTCATGAAAGGATGCCAGTGTTTTGTAATCCACAGACTGATGAGATCTGAGGACACATGGGTGATATAACGAAGGACTTCTGAAAGTAAGAGATCTGAAACTCTTGAAGTGGTGTTTGAAATAACGTTTGTACAATGACAACCACTGCTTTAATTAATAACCTAATTATCCTTGGCTGTCTTCAGGACTGAAAATGCTCAGCAACTAATTGATGGCTTAAAGTTTAGGTGTTATAAGAGCTGGAAAACAGCAACAAATCTGAAAATGGCCAATTCCAATTTATGCGTCTATATGTATGCATGCTTCATCTACCCATTCATTGAACAAACATTTATTGTCAAACACCATGTTTACTGCCAGGAATATAGAGCTTATTAAGACATTACCCTCAAGGAGCTTACACCTGAGTGGGTAGAGATAGGTAGGACTCTGCATCCCCATTCAGAGAGACAGATGGTTCCTGATTAATGACACGATGAAGCAAACTGTCGTCTCGATCTCTTTCCCAGGGGATTGGGGCCAAATCTGCTTTCTGGTGAACTGCCTTTTATTTCTATGACCCAGATTTGGAGAAGCTACTGTAATAGGCTTGACCGTGCTGTGCTCTCAGGGTGCTCCAGTGGTCCTTGGCTTTGGCTTCCAACCAGAGGCTATATCCTTCAATGACCGCCCAGGTGGGGACGAAGATGGAGCGGAGCACCTAGAGATTTGGCTGGTCCAGCACTGCCCTCCAGTGGTCAAACGTAAACATGCGGGAACCGCGGATTCCTAGATTGAGGTTCTGAGGTGCCTGCCCATTCATCAGCGGATGGGGAATGACTGCTTTGGATGAGGTTGGGAAAGCAGGAATTGGAAGCCACAGTTGAGAAATTAAAGTGAGAATTAAGATTGATTAATGACCAGGCACCTGGAGTTGTATATGTAGAGAGAGCTAGAAACAAAGACTATGTCAGTCTCCCAATTTGAATTTTGGCTGACAAGATGACCAGGCTGCCTTGGGGTGCAGTGCTACTGGAGGGGCAGTGATCGCCCACAGGTGCAACCCCGGTCCTCTCAGTCCTCCCTGGTGTGGGTTCTCAGAAGGCTTTGATCAAGAATCGTTATTTTTCAGGGTGATGGGCAATCAGGGAACAAGCACAAATGTCCTGAAATGAAATCAGAGGCAAATTCTCCAAATATTAGATTTACAAAGGGATCTAGCCCATAGGAAGACAAATCTGTTCTCAGCATTTCTCCTGGGACTCAAGTATTCTCAGTCTCCCCATTTCCTACATATGGGCAGTTCAGTAACTCTACTTTGGAGGGAAATTTCTCTCTCTTAGTAGCAGGAAGTCTTCCTCCCAGCCCTCTGTTGGGTCAATGTCACTGGAAGATGTCCAGCACAGTAGAACACTGTCCTGTGTCCCAGATCATGGATCTAAGAGTCAAGGTGGAAGTAGTCTTGGCAGCCAGTGTGTGCTTGGCAAAGTCCACAACTAGTGCAAGGTTTCCTTCCTTTTATGTTAGCACATCTTAGCTCATGGTATGCTCTAGACATATCATCGCTTGCCTTTCAAGGTCGTGGAAGCAATGGAATTTCACTGTACCCTGAATCTCCTCCTGCTTTATTTCTTCTAGTTGATCTACGACTTGGCTCCCTGAATCTTCAAGCCTGAAATCTTCCCTGCCCCTGCGGCTTGTTGGTGTCTTCCCTTGCTCCCCTGAAGAGAGAAATGGGTTAGAGAAACTTCCTGATCAAATGGAAAAAGCAATACCAGACAAACAGGAGCTGAGTAACTGTAGCATAATGCATCTTGGTGGCAGCGTTGCTCACACTGTTGCCTCTAAAATCCAAGCATCCACAGCCCTACTGTAGAAGACTTCAGGCAATCTGTGAATCCAGGGCATGAGTCTGAGAGCAAGATAATGAAGATGGAACATGAATATTTTAGTTACAAGGAGCTTAGAAGACAACATGAGTCATAGTAACTCTGTGCATATGTGTGTAGCTCTGTGTGCCCTGCCATATAGTTAAACAGAAGCTCTTTAAAGTCAATAACTGTGCCTTCCCTGCCCTCATAATGCAGGGCACTTGGTGATAAGCATATTGTGCCATAGCACAGTGGTTAAGAGACGATGCTTTGGAATCCAAGCCCTTTTACTTTAATTTTTCAATCTGGGGAAAAATTCCTAGCCTTTCAAAAGCTTGGGCTGCTCATCTGTAAAACAGGGATAGTAATACCTGCTTCCCACTCCCTGCTCCCAGGCAGAGTATCTGTAAAGATTTGGAGAGCTGGTGCCTGTGTATCCCTGGGCATTGTGCATGGCACGAGGTCAGTGCTCAGTAAAGAGTAATTATTTTATTATTTCCATGTGTGTATATGCAGGAGATCTCTGGGCACATGAGAATTTTTCAAAGTCCAACTTAGCTGCAAAATAAATCAGCTTCATTTCAGAAAACCCAAAGCATGCAGGCATAGAAATGAACAGATTCTCTTCCTATTTACCCTTTGCCATCTCCTTCTATAACTGTGTAGTCTTTGTTCAAATTTCCAGGGACCAACCTGTTTTTGAACTCTGCCTAGAAATGGGAAAACCGTCCACAAGCTTTCAGCTGAAACAGACACGAGGTGGCTGATCCTCTCTTCTTCCTGAAGTCTGGGCACTCACCGTGTAGTTGGCAGAATTAGGTCTCCTGCTCTGGATGGTCATAACTGACCCAGGCTTGGGAGCTACCAAAACGAGAGAGACTGGGAAGCTTGGTGTTCAGTCATCACCGGGAGCCTACTAGGAGAACAAGGTACCATGCAGCCACTGGAAAGGCTGAGTGTCTAGAAACAGTCATAACGGAGGAAAATCCTTCTGCTTGGCTGACTGGGGCCAGGACTATGGCTTTAAAGCAATTGGCACAGATGCTGAGTGAGGGGGTGCCTTCATTTTGTGCTCAATAAGACCAGTTTTATTCAGGGAAGTGAACTGTTATTCCCCCCCGGGAAGTGTGAAGGTATAAAAACAGGTCATAATTCTTGGAGGCTCTTATTCTTCTGTAGCCGGAGACAGGAAGAAAATGAGAAGGAGAGAGAAGGAGAGAGACGGATGGAAGGGAGCGCCGCTGTCCCAGGGAGTCCTAGGGTAATTACTTGCTTCAAGTTCTCCTGGAGCTTCAGGATGCTGCCAGATGTGTCCAGGCCCTCGGCACACCGCCCCGCAGAGCCGGCATCCAGGGTCCACCTCCTCCCCCTGTGGCTGCTCCTCATGTCCGGGAACACATCAAAGGAGGTTTGATATTCATAACCGCTGTGAGTCATGTTCACATGGAACTACAGGGAGCCTCCCGAACCACTGCATGCTGTGTTCAGCCTTTGTCAGTGCCGCTGAGCTGAGCCAATCCCCCATTATGGGCGAGAGGAGTTTCCTCCTGGGAGACTTGGATTTGTCCCTAGACCCTTGTGCAGAATAAAATGAGTCTTTTTTTTTTTCCACTGAGAAATAGTTATTAAAACATCCTTGGGTCTTGACTCTGGATCTGCACCGCCCACGGGGACAACTCTGTGTGGTCCTTCGCTAAGAGTGTGGTCGCCTCCAGGCCCCGCTGTTAGTGTCAATAACATCTTAAACCTCCCAGTCTCCTTCGTTCTGAGGACAAAGGAGGTCGACAGGACTCCAGCCATGACCACATTTCTTATCAGCCAGAGGAGGAAATTCTGCTCCCTCCTGTGGAGTCTGGCTATTGTTGGAGAGGGCTGGCAGAGACTGGGGAAATTAAAGCCCCAGGATCTCAGAGCGGGAAGGGCCCTAGTCACCATCCGGTGCTAACCCTTCAAATGACAGATGAGCAAATTGAGGCACAGAGAGGTTAAGTGACTTATGGAAGGTCACACAGACCTCTGAGGATCCCTAGCACACAGAATCTTTTTCTGAAAGATGGAGGGGAATCGCAGCAGTGTGAGCCTTGCGATTACATCCCACTGGACGTCTGCTTCAGAGGCTCAGACCTATAGGAAAGGGATAGGGCTAGGAGAGCCCTACCTCAGCTGTGCACCTCAGTTTCTCTGTATGAAAAATGACTGTATTATTTACCTTCATTTCAGGACTGTTAAGGGGCTTTTTGAGTGACTCTGAGAAGTCCTGGGAGCTTGGACTTTGGGGCGGATGACAAGTCTCTTTCTGGGCTCTGGAGTGGGCTGCTTGCCTGGGCCGACTCACCTATTCTCAGTTCTTCAGTCACCACGGAGGGTTCAAGGAGCCCCTGGCTTTGGGAGAGTGGGGAAATTAGTGTGGAATGATCAGCCTGGGTGGTTGGTCACAGGGCATGGGAGTGGGTATGGTGGTGGGATATAGTAATAAAATACAGCAATACCTGCCTGCCCCCAGCCCTGGTAGCCATCTCCCAGGAGAATATGTGAGACGTGCCGCCAAGGGAAAACATTCCTGGTTACCAGGACCAGATTCTTGACCTTTGCTTGGGGAGGCATGGGAAATGGATTTCCCATCTGTGTGCAGTTGAATGCGTTTTTCTGTTTTAAAATTTGGCTGCTCCGGGTCTTAGCTGTGGCATGTGGGATCTAGTTCCCTGACCAGGGATCAAACCTGGGCCCCTTGCATGAAGGGTGTGGAGTCTTAGCCTCTGGACCACCATGGAAATCCCTGAATGCATTTTCATTACCCTGTATGCCTTCAGTGCTGCCAGAAAAGCAAGCGTGTCTTGCTCTTTAAAATGTCTAGAGCTCCTGTCCCCACTTGGGGTTTGTGGTTGGAAGGTCAGCCTCCAGAGCTGTCTGGTGGTAATCAGGTTCTTAATAAACGAGCCCTCAGGGACTGCCAGGGAGACCAGAGAGCAGTCCACGCCCTGCCTGGGCTGGGTCGCAGCAGAAGCCATACGGCTTGTGCCCCTTGGCAAGGTGGCCCCCACTGGGCTGGGCAGCTCCTGCTTCCTGGCAATCCAGCCAGCATCCTGGCTTGGCGAAGCTGCAAGCCCAGAGGCCCAGGTCTGCACATCAGTCTTCTCAACTGCTTTCTCCTGTTATTACCTTGTCAACAGCAGTATCCAGGACACAAAGGACAGCTCAGCGTGATGATGCAGTGAATGACTGGTTAGGTACCTCCTGTTTAATAACCAAGAAATATTGCTGTGCGGCATCTCTCCATATGTTGTAGCATCTGTGTGTGGCATGTAAGGGACTCATTTTCTTCACATATCTCATTAAAGATGTAAAGCAAAATGGAGGGGCAGCAAGCCTCTCCCTGTGCTGCCTTCGACTCCCTTTCCTTACCCTCTGCTGCCATCTAGTGGCCACGTCCCTCCTCTGCATTGTCCTTTTGCTAACAGGGCTGAAGTCTCAGCCCCGGTGAAGCAGGAGGAAGACAGTTACAGAAAACACACAGTCATGGCTTTCCTCAGAGTCCTTGTTGCAACGGAGGGTCAGAACCCATCTCCTGAGCAACGCTGGGCCTGCATCTTGGAGCCCGAGAGGGCCCTTCTCTTCTGGAGAGAGATTGTCTATCCACCTTCTTACAAATCTATCCACCTTCCAGACTCTAAATGTAAGCCGTGGAGATCTGGCATGTCTCGCCAAAATCCCAAGTGAATCCTGTGACCTGGAGACAGATAGTGCTGCATCTCCTGCTGACATTTCCCACCACATCTTCAAGAATACAAAGTCCTTGTAAGTGGAAGCTTGCTCCAGCCTTGGGTTCTGCTGCCGCAAGTCAGGACCTGCAGACCGTGTTTGACGTTTGTCCCATTGCTCATGATGACATCTGAGGGTATTTTCAACCCATATTCATTAGCCTGGGGTCTGGGGATGTGTGCAAAGCTGTGAAACACTCCCCAGGATGGAAGACACAATACCACAGAAGCCAGCTTGTCTTTACAACTAACGAGAGCAGCAGCAAAGAGCAGACAGAGCGCGGCGGCTGCGGGGGTTTAGGATGGGGCCGCAGGTGCCCGGCACCGGAGGGAGGCGGGCCTCTGCAACTCTGGGCTGGGGCCTGAAACACAAACAGTGATACGTGGCTTTTGTCATCCAACCCAGCAGCTCATGTTCTTCTCTTCAAGCCTTGGTACGTGCTCCTCACTTTCATTAATTGAGTCGTTGTTCTCTATGTACTCAGCTGTAGAATATACAGTGAACTAGACACAAAAAGCAGCATACAACCCAGTCTCAACCTTTGAGGATCTTGTTATCTAGAGAAGGGAGTAAGGATGACCCTGATGGTTGAGACAATGTGGGTTAATTCTCCAAATGAGAAGAACAGCTAACATAGGAAGCAGAGATTCTAAGAAGAGGGCGTCCTCAGAGATCACAACAGCTGGGTAGCATATTATGGAAATAAATGATTCAAGCTGCCCGAGGAATTGCTGTTGACGCTGAAATGCCTTCTAAGATGTGTGGTCCATGGCCTAAGGACTCTGCTTCAACTGTGGGCTATGCTCCCTGGGCCAGGAGACAAAGGGGAGTCTTCCAGGGCGCATTTATTGACTATAGCAGATTTCTTCTCCTTCTCAACATTACTGTTCACTCATGGATTAATGTGTCATTCATTTACTCATTCAAGAAACATACTGCCCAGCACTGGGGACTGAGAGAGAAAACCACAGAAATGGCTAAGCTTTCACACTAGCTTGACATTGAACTAGAGCTTCATGGAACAAGCTATTAATAGCATCACTGTCACTTTTGTCTCCATTTCAGTCCCTTCAATTGTTAAGTGTCTGTTAATTTTTAATTGCTTTATTTGTCCACATAGTCCTCGCACCTTTCCTCCAAGAACACTTCAGAGAGAGATGCTGCGTCTTGAAGTGACTGGACCAGTTCTCAGGGCTTCTGGTTGGTGGGATGATCAGAGAGATCAAGTGGAAATAGAAAGTCTAAAAGACTGAAGAAAAGACCCTTTGATTCAGTTTTGATTAAAAGTAAAATAGACTTAGTTTGCAATGATGTTTGATATGCCTTGTGAGGAAGAAATTTTATTATGTCAAATTTTCAAAAGCCTGTGCTGATAAGATAAAGATATTTACATTCCATGACCATGGAGCTCAGTGAAAGGGGGCTGTCAAGAGACTAGGCAGCTCGGGGAAAGGCTTTGTGTGATTTAAATGTACACAGCTTTGGCGTCTTCTTAAGTTTACTGACAAGGAACAAGCAGCTCTGATATCAACTCCCCAGGAATATAACTTCTAACGGCAAAGCATTTGATCACAAAGAGCTCAAAAAAGTATTGTATTGTTCATTTAATCCTCAGAATATTGGTGTAGGAACTAGAATTTGTTTAGTTGAGTTGTAAGTAAACACACAATGCTTTGATCACTTTAACTCATCACCTTCTCTTTATTTCTTTTGGTGTCATCTTTGCTTTTCTCTCAATAAACCACATGAAATAAAGGGTTGCAGGAGATACCTTCCGGGGCTCATTTCTTCACAGTTCTGTTGGTTGGGGTTTTATATTCTGGAGACAGAGGTTTCTAGGAAAAACGTAGGTGTCAGGTAATGTATGTGTTTCCATAGGTACTGAGACCCGGACCCCGCTGCTCTTGGCCAGGCCATCTTGGTATTATCCACACTGTCTGCAAAAATAACCCTCCTAACTCCATCAGCTCCTGGTCTTGGAACTACAGTGGAGCTAAAGATCAGAGTCTCTGTATCTTGGCTCCTCTTTTCATTTCTGAAAATGTCACAGACAGGAAAGTGTGGCTGAGTTTTATGCGACTGTGAGGGGTCATGTCCTCTGAAGCCTGATGCAGAGCTGTGGGAACCACAACACCCTCCTTTCTTTGTCCCCATCACACCTCTGGGATTCAGTGAGTTGAACCCCAGTCTCACAAATCAGCAAATGGAAAGGGATCTTCGTGGTCACTGAGCATCTACTTGAGAGCCCACTCACTTGGATTTCATAGTTCGCTGAGGCGTGCATCATAGTCTCATTTTATGAGCGAGGAGGCCCTCAGAGGTTAAATAAATGACCACACGCAGAAGAGGAAAGGGTGGGCTGAGCCTCCTTCCCCCTCCACCCACCTCTGTCTTTGCTGAACAGCTGAGGAACTGTTTGGAGGTGGATGATGCCTCAGCTGTGTCCCCTGGCCCTAGAGCCCTGCTCCCAAGACCCCAGGACATCCCCCAGATACCGTCAGCTTCACATTCCATGGGAGCTGGGACCTGGGGCCTGGGGCTGCAGCCTGGGCGGATGGAGTGCAGGAATAACAGGATCACTTTACAGTCCTCAGAAGCCAGCTGTCACTGTGAGTGTCCAGAGGTCAGAACCAGCCAGGATAACAGCCATTCTTTAACTGGTCTCTGTCTTAGGGACCACCAAACTCTGGAGCAGGAGGATGGGGGAGAACCGGATACCTAGACCTATGGCTGCCCTTGACTCTGACAGGCTGGACCTGAGTGAGGAAAACCCACCACAGAGGGACCCCTACCAAACCCTTCTTCCCTTTACTTTCCCCCATGGGCTGGGTGGCCCCACTTGTTCCAGGCCAGTCTCTAGTGGGCTTCTCCGAGCTGGTTCTTGCTGTTGTAGGAATCCCTACAATCACAGGGGCCTTTGGAGCCAGAAATTTCCCCACAATCACAGGATTGGAAATTCCTGGTTCCAGAGGCCACTGGTATCATCCCAACTGACAAGTGGCATTTAGTCACCAGTCCTCTGTGCTCAGGCTCCTTTGTGGTGATGTTTGCAGTGGTTTTCTTTTTATAGGGCATGGGAGTTAGTGATTCAGTGAAAGAGGGACGTGTCTCTTTTGTGAGAATTCTCCTTTAATACCATGGCATCGCAATCATGATATTAATGATTTAACCCCCATCCCTTTGAGTGTGGTTCTCTACTAGGCACCATCTTCAGGCAATTGAATGGAAAGTAACTCTGCCCTCTTGAAGCATCCAGTCTGAATCAGCAAGATGGTTCTTCTACACAAAGCAGACAGACATAAGGACCAGTGCAAAAGCATCAGAAATTTAGTCCTTTCTACCCAGGAAGTAATCACATCACTGACACTGGGAACAAGTAGCCTCGGACAGGCAAGCAGCAAATAGACACAGAAGTGACATGCCTGCCCCAAATTTAGGGCTTGCAGTGCCTCAGGTGTAGGTCTGTTGAGGGTGCTGGGCCAGCGCCGTCAGCCTCTTCTTCCCCTTGTGAGGATGAGTGGCAGAGAGAGAAAGATTGTTTAATAGAGAATCACTGAATCAGAATTTTACAGCAAGCTTTCTTTTCCATATCCCAATTTTATGCAGAGGAAACTGAGGCTCACGTTACTTATCATGGTTTTATCAAGGTCAAGCATCTTGTAAGAGAGACAGAGTCAAAGCCAGAGCATTCTGCTCCCTCAACCACCCACACCGCGTATACTGAATGACAAGCTGAATCAGATCCGCGTGGAATCTGTGCTAATGTGCTGCTTCTAACAAGGGCAGCAGGGGAGATGACCCTCTCTCCTGACACTAATCTCAAAGGTTAAACTATAGCCTCAGACTAATTCTCGTTAATAGTATACCAAGGATCTGTCATGTGTTTATTGATCTAAAATGGTGTTACCATTTTCATAAATGAAATATACATTACATGAAGTCAGCCTTCATTTATTGGTATGTTGATTTTAACGCACATGTCTTACTCTGACATTCCAGCAGCGCTGGGGCGTTAATAGTTGAGGATGCCTTCATATGCTTTTTCTCCAAGGAACAAATTTGTATTTTTACCTGCACGGTCAGTAGCTGAACTCCAGAGGGTGACTAATGGGTAGACTGCAGAATCACAGAAGCTTGCTGGGGGTATAATCCTTTTAGTGGAGGAATTTTCTGTGTGTGTCAAATCCTACCATGTAAGTGATTAATGTATAGGTAAGGCCAGTCATGACCTAAAATGAGGAATTCTGGAAAATCGCAAATGCAGCTCGTGCTGTTTTTGATGTTAGCGAAAATGTCAAAGCAGACCAGCCGTGCTCTCCGTCTGGCCATTTCCTGGGATTTCAGAGGAGCACTTCCCCCTCATCTCAGGGTGCTGGTGAGCACTCCATTGCGGGCCCTGGTGATAGCTCTGCGGCAGAGCTCAGAGTATACAGCAGAATTCCCTTCCGTGTAAGACCTTCTTACAGAATGAATGAACCCTCCGAAACCTTTGCTGGACTTTACCAGCTTGTTTCCTGGCATATATTTCAGAAGGTGCCTGAGGCCTCAGATAGACCATGCAGGAGAGATGAAACCTCCCTCCCCCCTGTACATGAAGATGGCTCTTTTGGTGAGAGGACTTATGTCAAGCTCAGCAGCTCAGTGTGCCCCCAGCCCTCCATAAGATCACAGCGGATGCAGGGAGGTGAGAGCTCACACCAGCCTGGGTGAATTCTATGTGGAACCTTGACAAACTTTACTGGGAATGAACTGGAAAATATCACAAGCTTGCATGAGAGGTGAGGTGTTCCTTTTGGGGACACTCATCACAATTGGAGAGAAAGTAGCTGAGAACGTGCAGTCTTAAGGGAAACTTGGACTTACTTTAAGATTTTTTTTTTTTGATGTGGACTGTTTTTAAAGACTTTATTGAATTGGTTACAACATTGCTTCTGTTTTGCTTTCTGATTTTTTTGGCTGCGAGGCATGTGGGATTTTAGCTTCCCAATCAGGGATCAAACCTACACCCTCTACGTTGGAAGGCGAAGCTGTGACCACTGGGCAGTCAGGGAGGTCCTGATATAAACTTTTGAGGAAGCAGAATTTGAGAGAGATCTTTGCTGCTGTTGTTCACCCCGCCTCTCCTCCCATCACTCTCCATTCTCTTTTTCTGGCTTTTGGAGAATGAGTTGACTGGGCGCCTCTGGGAGCTGTGGGCAGCTCTGGGCTGAGCCAGGGCAGGGCTTGTCAGAAGTTATTTATTTGGACCTTGCCCTCTGGCCATTAGCTGTAAGAACAAATTTCTCACAGTGTCCACATTAATGCTTTTCAAATTTATTTCCACCTGAGAACCACTTTGGCTAGGCAGATAACCCCAGGGCCTTTACCTCTCTTGCTAATGGAGAAGAAGCTCCTTGGAATGAAAAAGAAAAGACTCGAATTGCTTTAACACTGATGGATACTTTCCAATTGTCATTGTGTAAATATTAAAGTTAAAAGAGTTCAGGGGCCAACTAATTATGTTAAAGACCCCAAATACTTTCAGATTGTCTGAAATTGTACAGGGAGGAGCTCTGTTCTCATTCAATGCTGAGATCCCTGGGTTTCCTAAAACAAACATTTCTGAATGTCTCCAGGGGCCTGCCCGGAGGGAACTCCTCCCAGGCTCAGAGGATGGTAGAGCTGGGCAAACTTAGTCTTTTAGCCCAACCCCTCGTTCCTGTGTGGGACACTGAGACCAGAGGTATTGAGATCTCATCATTAGCTCGGTGGGTCACGATTAGAACCCAAGTTTGCTGCTCGCCAGTCTGGGTCTTCTTCTCCTTTTCCCTCTTGCTTAGGGAAAGGACATGATTCCTGGACTATCAGAGCAGGAGGTTTTTACAGTTTTTGTGATCTGTTCTTGTTTTTCCTGCTTTTAAGGTGTATATAGTTCTTACTACCAGTAAATTTTTTCCAGTGGATGTTTGCTTCTAGAAATGTCTGCAATTATTCCATTTTGTTCTGAAATTATTGGTAAAGCAACCCTTTTTTATTGGTCTTCTTTTTTTTTTTTCAGGGTTGGGAACCCAGGATGAGTTTATGACTTTAAGTCTTGCTCATTTTGAACTCCCCAAATCCTCACGACCTAGGAGCGTGCTTGGTATAGAGAAGCATTCAGAATGACTGCATTTAGTTCAGTATTTTGAGAACAGTGGCCCGATACTGATTCTTTGGTCAGTTTAGATTGCTCATGGACTGCCAGTGTTAGACATCCTCTTCCTTTTGCCCTTTGTTTAGAAAGAAAGCCTTATTTTTAGTTGTGAATAAAAATGGTTCATTAGAGTATGTTTATTGCTTGTATTGTTGAACAAAAACTATAGAGAGCTTTACTTGAAGTTTGAAATAGTTAAATTCAGAAAAAAATAAGACCATTCTAATTTACAAAGAGGGAGTAAATTTTAGAAATTTGGACTGGAATACAGGAATGTGAGTTCTAGAGACATCTAGAAAAATTTATTTAGGTTAGGCAACTCACTTTAAGGGAAACTATGAATATTTTAAAGACATATAACGTAGTATTTAGAAGATGCTTTTATTAGATGATTTTTACACTATATGTATTCACTGAAGGGAAAATTGTGAATTGTATATAATTATAAGGAAGAAGAAAAGGGACATCATCCATAATCTCACTACCAGAGACAGTAACTCTAATTTTGTTATCTTTCCCTTTAGTCTTTACTCTTCAGTTTATTTTCTTACATTGTTGAAACCACATTATATTTTCAGTTTTTCATTTATATTAGAGCGATACGTTTTTCCCTGTGTGGTTAAAAACTCTTAAAAATCTAATTTTTGATAGAGGCATAGTACTTTATTGGGCAGATGTTTCTTAATTTGCTTAAACATTCATCTGATGTTGGATTTTTAGGTTATTTCCAATTATTTGGACCATGAGTAACATTAAATGGACATCGTAGCTTATAAAAAGTCTGCTCAGATAACTCTTTTAAAGATAGATTACCAATTATTCAGACAAGAGGGATGACCATTTTAAAAGGTCTTGATACCTAATACGGTATAAGCTACTGTTACATTGATTCAGTTGGTGGTCATAGCAGCAATAAATGTAAGTGCTGTTAATGTGCTGAATTTCATCAGCATTGAGTTGTGATTGCTTTTTTAAAATTGATAAGCTTTTATATGAGTAATAGTTGTCTTCATTTGCATTTAAAAATTTTAAGTATGTTAGGTTTTTCAAATATTCATTAGCAATATATGCATTATTTTTGTATCTCATTTTGGCCTATATATCCATCAAGCCAGTGTTCTTCTTATTCATTTATATGAACTATTTATACATTAAGTGCATTAAAATTTAACTTATATAACTCACGTGAATGCATTTTTTATTGATCTTTTTTATGAATGTATTATCAATCGTTAAAAGCATTTTGGATATTTAGAAATCTCTTCACTTTATATACTCAAATTTATGAACTTATACGTATCCCTGATAGTTTTGCATTCTGCCTTTACATTAGAAATTATTTTTCTACCCTGTTTCAGAGGGAGCGGGCACAATTTGGGTATAAGAGGAATAGTTCTATGCTGGGAAGAAGACTTGACTTGGGGCTTGGATTAGGGTTGGTTTTATTAGCAGCCTTGACAGTCAGGTGTCTCCTCACTGCTAACGTGCTGCGGGAACTCTGGATATAACATATGGTACCATTTTTCTTAGTGCGATAAGGCTTCTCACAGGATTGAGAAGGTAGATGGACTGTAGGCTGATAGTGAGAGACTGAAAATTTGTCTAATTAAATTAATGCATAAAGGGAAGAGACACAACGTTTCCCAGTGCCACAAGAAAAATGATTTAGGTTCCAAACTGATTCTAGCATTATATCCCTAAGGAAACAATAATCCGCAGGAGGACAGTAGCCAGCACTATGCAGAGGAAGAGATGTTAAAACTATGAATGCATATAAAATCCAGTTGCCAGGTGTTTTTGTTGGGAGGTACGTTCTTCATGGCGTTTTGCTAGCACTTAAGGGAAATACAGGGCTTCCCTGGTGGTTCGGCAGTAAAGAATCCACCTGCCAATGCCGGACACACGGGTTCGATACCGGGATCAGGAAGATCCCTTGATGAAGGAAATGACAACCCACTCCAGTATTCCTCTCTGGGAAATCCCATGGACAGAGGAACCTGGCAGGCTAAGTCCACAGGGTCGCTAAGAGTCAGACACCATTTAACGACTAAACAACAACACAACAAGGAGAAATATAATAACCCCTCCCAAGCTGTTTAACTTTCCATATTCACAGCAAACAAGTTTATTATCAGTAATTTGGCTTCCAAAGTATTGTAATAAGCAAGGGAAGAAGTGCCTTGGACAGGGACTAAAAGAGCGAATGCACTGGCATTTGGTTTTAAGTCTGACTCTCATCCCAGTTTAGATATTTTAAGTTTGCCACTGATGTGTTGATCACCTCTGGGTTCATGAAGAACATGTGCTTGCTTGGTTCTGTAGGAACCAAGGACCAGCGACTCAAGCTTCTTCTAGCCATCAGCAAACCCGACTGCTCCCAAAGACACTTGCAAAGCACGTGTTTTCTGTAACTTTTTAAGCAAAGGGAAAATATTTTCATAATCTGGGAAAAGACTGAATAGAATATGCTCATCCTAATGAAGACAACAAATGGATCAGATAGGGAAGAAATAACTCTGGGTGCTACCTTGCAGACTTTAGAGGGACAAGTGTAACCAGGAAAACAAAATATGAAACAACCAGTGTTGCAAGGTTATCACCTCAACTCAGCGCTTGAGCAAGGGCATTTCTGTGGAAAGTTATAGACAGAAAATTCTAATGACCTGTGCATTTCAGAGAGCTAGATACAGAAGAGGCTGGATAGCAGAGGTGTGTGTGTGTACTGTGTGTGTGCATGCGCTCATGCATACGTGTGTACCCACTTCTACAAGGAAATGTGCAAAACAGCAATTTCATTAAGACTATGGCTCTGGGCCAGCTACCTGAGTTCAAATTCTGATTATAAAACTTATGAATTTGGTGAATTTGGAAAATTTACCTATTTCCTTTGAGACTTGGTTTTACCATGTTTATTATGTTTAATGGGGATTAATAAATTGGCATCATAAGGTTAATGATAAGTTTAAATGCAAAGCACGTAAAATGTTTAGCAAAGTGTCAGTCACATTAAAAATCACTAATAAAGGTAGATTTTGTCATTTGCTATGTATAGAAATGTACATCTATGGGGATAGAGAAGAAAACTTAAAAAATTTAAATTTAATGATTCAAGTAATACACTCAAATATTCTTTTTTAAAATGATTTTATTTATTTGACTGTGCCAGGTTTTAATTGCAGCATGTGATATCTGTTCCCCAATTAGGAATCTAACCCAGGCCCCTACATTGGGAGCACAGGGTCTTAACCACTGGACCATCAGGGAATCTCCTCAAACATTCTTGTTATAAAAATTAAAACATTGCGATGAAACCCCAAATGTTCATTGACTGTCTCCCTCCCTCAAGTGTAATTTCCATTCCCAAAGTTGCTATTAATAGGGAATTTGTCTTTGCATTTTCACTTTGTCCTTTTACTGTGAGATATTCAGGGTTTATATTATTCAAGTATTTTTACTAACAGAAATGGCATCATACTCTATACGTTATTCTACAACTGGCTGTTCCCACTCTGTAAGGCATTTTGAAGCTGCTATTATGTATAGATCACTTTATTATTTTTAACTGTATGGAGTAAATTAGACAACACAATAAATTAGACAACATAATTTATTATATCATTGTTGCCATACAATTATGTTATTTGCAGCTTCTTATGACCCCAAATTGCTGCAGTCTTGTACATACTTTCTTTTACAATGAGGGTAATACCAAGACTGGGACCCAGTAGTTGCTGAGTCACAGAATATGTTCATTTCCAATATTAATATTTACCAACACAGGCTTTTGTGTTGTGGTAGGAAAGATACCTCAACCTCTCATATTCTTCTCACTATCGGGGTAAAATAGTATGTCAATTTTCATTTATTATATGTTATACTCTAAATAACTAATTTAGTTATTTCTTTTCTAACATGAGCATTTATTCTTTTAGAAGTTTCAATTTTTATCATAAAATTAGTATATTTCTTATATGGAAAATTTATAAAATACAAAAGAGTTGGAGGAAAACAGTAATCACCCTATTCCCATGAGCTGTGGTACTGAGTACTTAATAATGAGATAATTTCCTAGGGAATTTAAAAAATTATAATATGGTTAACAACTAATTTGGGGGAGCTTCCCTGGTAGCTCAGCTGGTGAAAAATCTGCCCGAAATACAGGAGACCCTGGTTTGATTCCTGGGTCAGGAAGATCCCCCTGGAGAAGGAAGTAGCAACCCACTCTGGCAACCCACTCCAGTATTCTCACCTGAAAAATCTTATAGACAGAGGAGCCTGGTGGGCTACAGTCCGTGGGGTGGCAAGAGTCGGACATGACTGAGTGACTAACAGGAATCACCAGTTTTAACAATCAAGTTATATTTTGCTGGTTTACCAAAGAAATTAACAAAGTAATAAATTATTTCTTAAATATAGCAAAAAATTAGACTATTTAAATTTCTGATTGAAAAATTTAGGAAGAAAAGAACTCATGAATTTTACATGGAAGTGACAAAAATAGTATTCCACATTTTATTAAGTTATTGTCCTTTTTTAGAATAAAGTTCTTTTACAGAGACAAAATTATTACTTTTAAGACATTTCCAAGACCTGTATGGAAATTGTAGTAGTAACAGGGATTATTTAAAAATTGCTTTTAAAAATTTATTTATACTTTGTATTTATCATATTTGAAATATATGTATCTCTGGAATTTTTATGGGTCTTCATGTTTTTATGAGAATTAAAAATGTGTTTTCAACAGAATGATGGTCTAAAACATGCAGTTGGACTTCATAAACGATGTGAAGTTTAAGTGGTGTGATATAACAATTAATTAACCTATACATATTATGAGCAAAACTTGTAATATTGCAGTTCTTACTCAACATAAATTAAGATTTGTGTAACTTTCAGTTGAACTAAAACAATTAAACTTTTTTTTACTCCTGCCACATGGTGGCGCCACTTTAGCTTATAAGGGAAGTAACCAGACATTCGCTGGTATTAATAGTATGTTATGTTCTACTTTTTGCTTTATGAAAATAGCTGGAAGAGATATTGGTTTCTTTAATGTTACTATTTTTAACAGTCACTAAAGTTTAAAAAATTTTTTACATCTTTTTATATTAGCATTCACTAAGAGTTGTTACAAAAACTTATGTTGCTATGAAAAATTATGTTGAAAATGCGTAAGTTTTAGACAGATGTTAGCTGTAATTTGGTTCCATGAAGAAAGCCCAACAATGCCTTAATATACTTTATCATTAATTTAAAGAAGAGAAATTGCTAAATATTATAGATAGTACTAAGGAAATAAAGAGCATCATCAAAACAAAAGTATGTTACAAAGTTATAGATATATTGGTTTTATAAATTAATTACTTATTTTTTTTTCCTATGGGAAAATCAGCCTTGAATTATATGCAAGATTTTAAGAAATACATACTTCTTATAAAATGCAACTGAATCATATTGAGCCTTATCTTACAGTGATCGTACAAGCAAATACTGCCGCAAGATTCCAATGCCCTCTTTTGCTTTTTCAGTAATGTTAGCACTAAATGAAGGGCAAGTGATGTCAGGTAACTTGAATAGAAAACAGTTATGGAAATGGAATTATCACAAGTTGAATGCTATAAGCACGTAAAACTCAATGTATGATTGGTTCCATATTCACCATTTGCATGACTATATTGTGTAGCGTTCATCTTTTATATAAACAATTTAGCTACAGTTGCTTAATAATAGGTATGCTAGTCATTATTTAATAAAGAATGTTTCATTAAAGGTTGAAAACATTCTTTTCAATATTGTACTGTTCAGTTCAGTTCAGTTCAGTCGCTCAGTCGTGTCTAACTCTTTGCGACCCCATGAACCACAGCACATCAGGCCTCCCTGTCCATCACCAACTCCCGGAGCTTACCCAAACTCATGTCCATTGAGTTGGTGATGCCATCCAACCATCTCATCCTCTGTCGTCCCCTTCTCCTCCTGCCCTCAATCTTTCCCAGCATCAGGGTCTTTTCCAATGAGTCAGCTCTTCCCATCAGGTGGCCAAAGTATTGGAGTTCCAGCTTCAACATCAGTCCATACAATGAACACCCAGAACTGATCTCCTTTAGGACAGACTGGTTGAATCTCTTTGCAGTCTGAGGGACTCTCAAGAGTCTTCTCCAACACCACAGTTCAAAAGCATCAGTTCTTCAGCGCTCAGCTTTCTTGATAGTCCAACTCTCACATCCAAACATGACTACTGGAAAAACCATAGCCTTGACTAGACAGAACTTTGTTGACAAAGTAATGTCTCTGCTTTTTAATATGCTGTCTAGGTTGGTCATAACTTTCCTCCCAAGGAGTAAGTGTCTTTTCATTTCATGACTGCAGTCACCATCTGCAGTCATTTTGGAGCCCAGAAAAATAAAGTCAGCCACTGTTTCCACTGTCTCCCCATCTATTTCCATGAATTGTACTGTTGGTGCACAGTAATTCATCAACCCATCAAGTGAATGATCAACAATTCAATATGGATTTATTTATTTAGGTTGCACTGGGTCATTATTGCTGCATGAGGACTACTCTCTAGTTGTGGTGTGTGGGCTACTTGTTGTGATGGCTCTCCTGTTGCAGAGCACAGACTTCTGGGCATGTGGGCTTCAGTAGTTGCAGTGCATGGCCTCAGTAGTTGTGGCACATGGGCTTAGTTTCCCCATGGCATGTGGCATCTTCCCGGACCAGAGATCGAACTGATATCCCCTGCATTGCAAGGCAGATTCTTAACCACTGGACCACCAGGGAGTCCATGAATTTATTTTTGAACAAAGGAAAAATAACGTGATGAAAATCAGAAGAATCAAACTGATCAGTAAAATCCAACATGCATGTGTGTGTGTGCATGCTAAATCGCTTGTTGTGTCTGACTCTTTGCAACCCTATGGACTGTAGCCTGCCAGGCTCCTCTGTCCATGGGATTTTCTAGGAAAGACTATTGCATTGGGTTGCTGTGCTCTCCTCCAGTGATTTATAGGTCACTTCAGTTGTGTCTGACGCTGTGTGGCCCCATGGACTGCAACCCGCTAGACTCCTCTGTCCATTGGATTCTCCAGGCAAGAGTACTGGAGTGGGGTGCCATGCTCTCCTCTAAGGATTTATATATATATATATATATATACACACACACAGCTTCAAATTGATGATTTAGTTTTAGCAAAACATCATCAATTAAAATCATTAAAGTTTTACTGGTTTTAAAGTTTTGTGCATGTTTAACTTGCATTTTTGTAGTTGGTATAAGAGCAATAATAAACACATGGAGTTTAAATACCAGTTTATTTTTCTACATGTTTAAAGAACATTATGTACTCTAGTTTAGGAAAATTGCTGTGATGTTGGAAACTCTGTTTCCTTTTGCATATTTTTGTGTGTGTGTCTGTTCTCTGGCTCTACCACTGTGGCCAGTGTCCATGGCAGGTAATGAGGTGGAGTCCGGGTCATAGAATGTAGGAGGCAGGTGATGGGGGGATCGCTATGTGACTGTTGTGTAAATGTGGGCAACTGGATCTTTGAGCAGGGGAACCAGGATGTGCAAAAAGAGGAAAGCATCTTCAATGAGCTGTATTATGAACCTTCTACTCCATCTCTCTCTCTCTCATTTGCATAGATCCTGCCTGAATTGATACAAGGCAAGCACAGTTTGTATAAATAGTTCAGAATAAAGTTCTCTACATTTTAGAATTTATAGGGCCCTGGAATTGTTTTCACTCTCCTTTTATGTTCACTCCTTTCCTGGAAGACCAGGTCACATACAGGAAACGAGCCTTTTGTTCATCATACCCTACAGTGTTTCTTTTAGTTTCACTGTCTCCAGGAGGGCTCCCAGTATATCCACATTGACATTTGCATCTCTGAGAGGAACGTTCTCTGTGGGCCTGGACTGCCATCTTCCGGAATTTCCCAAAACAGGTGATCCACAGTCACAAGGTCACCAAAGAGCTCCTAGGGGCTTCTCTACGTTTCTTTCTGCCCATACTGTCTTGTGATAATATCTGAGATAAGGCGTTCAGGTTTGTACCACACAACTACTCCAATAACTGTGTTTCCCAGAATCCTCTTCTGTGTGACGTTCTGCGTTGGAGCTGGGCGTATGACGAAGGTGCATGAGATTTGGAAGGCAGAAGGGAAGCAGTGACAAGTCCTCTTGTTACTGAGTCCAGGTTCATACCGCTCACCACATGACAGGCCAGGAAATCAAGAGATAGATTGTTGGGGCAAGTAATTGTGACTTTATTCAGAAAGCCAGCAGACTACAAAGATGATGGACTTGTGTCCCAAAGAAACATCTTCCCCGCGTTAGAGTTTGGGCTTCATTTACACTAAAAGGGGTGGTGGTGGTGGTGGTGGCGTGGTTGGTTGCTGCAAGCTTCTTCATGGTAGAGTCCTTTGTTCTTGTAACTGTCCACAGATGTCCAGTCACAATGTTCCTATAAGCTTCTAGAAAGACAAATGTTATTCTGAGTTCTATAGACTTTTATCTTTTTTTGAATGGAAAAGTGTTACACTTTAAAGGTCAGAGCCTTGAGGATGGGCCATCCTGTATGCTTTGGGTTGTAGGCGACATTTTTAACTTGTGGCAAAAACAGTAGAATACAAAAGATTAAGTGAAAAACAGATCCAGTACGGAGTCAGGTTTGTTCTTCCGTATTACACTCTTAGAAGGTCACTGTGGTCAGGTACAACGATAGATGCCGGGGTGCTAGGTGGGTCCCACTTTGTCCTTCCTCTCCTCCATTCTTTGCCAGCTAATCTTTCTGATTCTTGGCTCTGCCTACCAACAGTTACCCCAGGCACATCACCAGATGCCTGGCTGTAGATCCACCCAAGAGATAACAGTTTGCTGTACATCTCTCAATGAGTTTCTCTTCACAGTCTCATTTTGATGGCAGAAAGTGTTTCAGTCAGTTCAGTTGCTCAGTCATGCCTGACTCTTAGCGACCCCATGGACTGCAGCGCACCAGACTTCGCTGTCCATCACCAACTCCCAGAGCTTACTCAACTCATGTCCATCAAGTCGGTGATGCCGTCCAACCGTCTCATCCTCTGTCGTCCCCTTCTCCTCCTGCCTTCAATCTTTCCCAGCATCAGGGTCTTTTCCAATGAGTCAGTTCTTAGCTTCAGGTGGCCAAAGTGTTGGAGCTTCAGTGTCAGCATCAGTCCTTCCAATGAATATTCAGGACTGATTTCCTTTGAAAGTGCTTAGGTACTTAGATTTTCCTTCAAGCTTCAGCCCATGCCTTTGTGCTACCGCTTCATGCAGGTAACTTAATGACCCCTTTTTGATCCTCTGACTCCTTTTTTCCAGACCTTCCCTTCTCCAGCTCCTCCTGTGTTTGTAAGGTCTAATTGCTATAATGAATCCTTACTCCTATATTCTGTATCATTCACAGTGGTTCTGCTAACCTGGCTGACCCTAAATGGTACAGTTATTGGTCTGAAACTGATTCAGTTAAACAGAACCTTCCGGATGGGGAGATTGTATCGATTCCCTGATTTTGCTAGGTATAGTGATTCCACTGCAACTGGTAAATGGGATGCTAGTAGTCCCTGCCATCGGTGCTTACAGACGGAAGTGCTGAATTACCAGGTAGCTGTTATCACTGAACAATTTAGTGGAAATAAAAAGTGTAAGGCATGTGAGTTGCTTCTAGGTGCCATAAAGAAATTTGAGAAAGAAAATAATGAATTTGGGGTAATAGCAACACATTTCAGCCTAACGTCTAGGCAAAGAACTAGAAAGTTTCTGCGACAGCTGTGAAAAAAATCCTTATTTCTTGGTGTTGCCGTATCTGACATTTCTGAAAACCAAACTCAAAGACTAATGTCATGAGCAGGTGGATCACAATACCACGTTAACTCAAAGTCTCTTATGTAGTAAGCCCCCTACATACAAACATACTCCATTCTGAGAGCATGTTCATAAGTCTAATTAGCTCAAAGTCCAACAAAGTTAGCCTAGGTACTCAATTAACATAATTGACTGTAACACTGTATTGTTATAGGTTTATAATACTTTGCACACAAATAATATATAAACAAACACAAAAATAAACATTTTTAATCTAACAGTAGAGTATCTTGAAAAGTATGGTAGAATCAGTTACATCACCTCTGCTTTTACACTTGCTTCCATATATCCTGGGCTTGAAACACAGTACTCTATATGGAACCCCACTCCAGTACTCTTGCCTGGAAAATCCCAAGGATGGAGGAGCCTGGTAGGCTGCAGTCCATGGGGTCACGAAGAGTCGGACACGACAGAGTGACTTCACTTTCACTTTTCACTTTCATGCATTGGAGAAGGAAATGGCAACTCACTCCAGTGTTCTTGCCTGGAGAATCCCAGGGACGGGGGAGCCTGGTTGGCTGCCGTCTATGGTGTCGCACAGAGTCGGACACGACCGAAGCGACTTAGCAGCAGCAGCAGTAGACAGTACTGTACCGTAAAGTACACAAAAGCACAACCACTTGCAGAGGATGTAGGCACATGACAGCGTATGCCAGACAGGAACTAACTTGCATGATTAGATATGTGAAGGCATGCTTGTATCCTTGAAAGTTTACAACTTGAAGGTTCGCATGTAGGGGACTTACTATAGTTAAAATTAGGGCCTTGATTGACATAGAGATAGGACCCTGAGTATTGAGATGGCAACATGTGGGCAGATTCTGATCAAACTGAGGCCCTGGGAGGCCCTCAGTCTCCTTTGCTAGAGGAAGCAGACTTTCTCCCCTGTGCGAGGGGTGTGGTACCCCTTTGGAGAACCTATGATGACCTTCCTCTCCTGTGGGGAAATGCTGAAACTCCTCAAGACCCACCTTTCATTGTTTCTATACTTGTAACTAGATTCAAGATTGACAGGTACAAAGTAATGAGATATCATAGATGTAGAAAGAATTACAGTTTTTCTAATTTATATTTACATGACCAGAAGTTTATACTGCAAGTTTTTTCTCTTTCCTTTACCATCAAAGACTTGCAACCATTTGCCAAGGTTATAGCGCACTGGAGCAGGGAAATAAGCAGACTTTTGGGGATATCTAGACACTGGCTCTGAAACAAAACTAAATCTTGAAAACCCAATCTGCCACTCTTGTCTGCTTGTCAGAGTAGGATTTTACTGAGGTTGAATGGTCATGGTGTTTTGGTTCAGGTCCATCTCACAGTCTTGGCAGCTGGGCTCTGAACTCACCCCATGATTATTTCCCAAGTTCTAGAATGTCTGATTGAAAAAGATACACTCAGCAAATGGCAGACTCACTATATTGGTTATGTGGTAAGTGAAGACAACTTAGAAGATGCTAGTACTGCCTCTAAATTCCCAGCTAGTAAATCCAAAGTAATCCTGCATTCCTGGAGAAACTACATAAATTAGTGCCTCCATAAAGGTCTTAAAAGATACAGGGTTGATAATTTCCATCACATTTCCATTCAACTCAACTAATTGGCCTGAGCAGAAGATAGATGGCTCTTGAAGAATGACAAAGGATTACTGTAAATTTTTATCAGATGGTGAATACAATTGCAGCTGCTGTTCCAAATGTGCTTTCATTGGTGGAGTAAATCAACAAATCCCTTGATATCTGATTTGGACAGTAAGGAGATCAAACCAGTCAATCCTAAAGGAAATAAACCCTGAATGTTCATTGGAAGGACTGATGCTGAAGCTGAAGCTCCGATAGTTTGGCCACCTGATGTGAAGAGTCAACTCATAGGGAAATACCCTGATGCTGGGAAGGATTGAGGGCAGGAGGAAAAGAGCGCCGCAGAGGATGAGATGGTTAGATAGCATCACTGACTCAATGGACATGAGTTTGAGCAAGCTCCAGGAGCTAGTGAAGGACAGGGAAGCCAGGTATGCTGCAATCCATGGGTTTGCAATGAGGAGGACATGACTTAGCGACTGAACAACAACAATGAAAAATTATTTTTTCTTTCTCTATACCTACCTGCCTGAAGCTTTCAAATGTAATTCAATTTAATCTTATAAGTTTTTAAATATGGGAGAGCCAGCAATATATTTTCAATATTTCACCTCAGAAATATATCAACTCTCCAACCCTGTCTGACTCTATTCCACAGAGAATTGATTGTCTCCTTATCCCACAAGACACACAAAACTATAAAGTTTGACCCACAGAACTATAAAGCTGGGCATGCATAGGCCTGAGAGTGGTATACATAGATTGGGCTTGAGCATTTCTTGAAGGTACAGGTAAGTGGCATTAGCAAGTGGCTCAGATTTTTATGGATCCCAATTCTGCTACACTAGTCTTTTTTATATTTTTCAGCTTGTACCTATGGCCTCATCAAGGTCAGAGGTATATTAGTCACGAGCATATAAGTATTAGTTACAATCATGGGGTGGGCAGAGAAATAGACTAATGTTGGGACCAGAAAAAACAGCGGCATTTAAAGCAGGAAGGAGAGGAGAGTTGACTATAGAAATCATCATAGGTGTATCACTGACCACATTATGCTGCTATATTTTAAATATTTATGAGCCTAACTTCCCAAGTAGACTGTGAACTCCTTGAAGGAAATAATTGTAGCTCATCTTTTCTCTGCTTCTATTCCAACTGTCCCAGTGCCTTGCACATATATACTTAATATATGTACATTTAAATGAATGAATGAATAATTAATGGAGGACTCTATGGTTTGACATTTCTAGTTGGTGCTTCCATCATTTAGTGTGACATTTCAGTATAGTAGTTCTTCATATTTTTTCATTTTGTCACTATTTTTATTATACAAAAATGCATATTTATTGAAGAAAAATTTAGAAAAAAGGAAAGCTAAGAAAGTTACTTTTAATCCTATTACCAGGAGTAACTGTTGTTAACATTTCATGTCTGTCCTTTTAGACCACTGCTATCAGCAGAAATGCAATATGAGCCACGCATACAGCTTAAAAGTTTTAGTAGTCATATTAAAAGAGAGCATGAAGAAACAAAATTAATTTTGATAATATATTTTATTTAACCCAGTAAATCCAAAATATCATTTCAATAGGGCGTCAATGTAAAAAAAAATCACTGATTTTTTTTCCAAGCTAAATCTTTGAAGCCTGGTGTATATTTCATATTTACAGCATATCTCAGTTTGAACTAGCTACAATCCAAGTGTTCAAGAGCCACATGTAGGTGGTGGATATGTACTCAACAGTTCAGTTCAAGACTTTTTGATGTATATATAATGATGCAACTATACATAAAATTATAATTTTCCCTCCAAAAAAATCAGGTCAAATGAAACCTACAGTTTTATAGGTTTTTAAAGTGAACTTTAAATTTTAGAGTAATTTGGATTTACAGAAAAGTTGTAGAGATAGTACATATAGTTTCCACACAGTCCACATCTAGTTTCCCTTCTCACTAACATCTTCCAATGATAACTATACTGTAAATAATAAACTAATACTGACATTGTTGTTAAGTTCATACTTTATCAGATTCACTTATATTTTACCTAATGTCCTTTTTCTGTTTGCAAAATCCCACTGAGGCTGCCACATTGCATTTAGTCATTGTGTCTCCTCTGGTTCATCTTGGTTGTGACAATTTCTCAGACTTTTCTTATTTTTGATGTCCTGGGTTGTTTTGAGTTTTTAGTGGAGGACAAGGAAGCCTGGCGTGCTGCAGTCCATGGGGTTACAAAGAGCAGACATGACTTAATGACTGAACAGCAACAAGAGCTTTGAGGAGTATTAACCAGGTATTTCATAGAATTACCTCACTTAGGAGTTCTTTGATAATTTCCTCACGATTAGACTGGGGTTATGGGTTTTGGGAAGGAAGACCACAGAGGTAAACTGCCACTTCTTATCATTTCATATCAAGGGGACCTGCTATCATCATGACTTATTTTTGTTGGTATTGAACATAATTACCTGGCTGAAACAGTGTTTGTCAAGTTTTCTCTTCTACACAGTTAACTCTTTTCCTGCCTTTTCTTACTGTCCTCTTTGGAAGGAAGTAATTATGTCCATCTCACACTTAAGGAGTGGGGAGTTAGGCTCCACTTTTCGGAGTATGGAGTGTCTACATAAACCATTTGAAATTTTTCAGCTTGGGATATTTGTCTATTTTCCCTCATTTACTTTTGCAATAATTGATTTATATCAATGACTCTAGATATTTATTTTCTACTTTAGGTTGCTACTTAATACTGCTTAATTTATTTTACTGCTTGAAGTGTTCCACCTTTGGCCACAGGGAGATTCTTCAGTTGGCTCTTATGTCCTTTTGACATTTCCTTAGCACTGGTTTTTGTGATTTGAGTATGTGTTTAGCATAATGGCATACTCCAGGATTATCCTGCCTATTCCCTGCTCCAGCCTCAGAATTAGACATTTCTCCAAGGATCTCTGGTTCCTTTTATTAGAAATGATATTTGAAACCAAGATATGGGATCCAGGCCTGTTCCCTGCTACTGGAGCATTTTCAAGAATGTCAAAGAAGAGATTTGAAGTTGGTTTTGAAAGATGGTTAGCTCTCAAAAGGTAGAAATGGGGAGGAAATGTATTACTGGAAAGGAAACAGCAAGAGCAGAATTTGGGAGCTGGGGAAAGCACAGTCTTACAGGGGATCCAAGCTTTTTGAGCAGGCAAGATTCTTGGGAGGGACACTGTAGGGAGATGAATGGAGCAGCACTAAGCAAGGTGACCCTGCCCAGGAAAGATCTGGAGGTGAGAGAACAATTAAGTGTTCAGTGTAGTAGTGCAGGTACAGGTGTTAAGTCTGTCCCTCTCCCTTAGCACCCTGGGTGATGTGAGTTGATGTTCAACACATCTAATCGGAACAGTTTGAAGAATTGAAGAGTTGGGGCTCAGGGCTGCCGTCCTAAAGTATGCTGTAGTGGCATCCTGATGCTTTTGAATTGAAGCTGCTTGAGAAATAGCTGATGCAATAAGGAAATTCTGACCCTCCTCTGTCCCTCTGAAAGTAGGAAATGAACCTCTATGTGAAAAGTGTCCTTCCTGCATCTTATCACCAGAGATAGGGAATCTAGAAGAAAAATCTGTATAAACAAACCTTGTTACTTCTTTACCTCCCTACCCCAAGTCCAGACTCTGTTTAGATTCTTCACTAATTGAGCATTTGATGATTACTAATGAAAAGTATAAAAGTTGCCTGCCTTGACCACTTCTTAGGTACCCTTTCCATGAGAACTTTGTGTGCACAAATTAAAATATATTTATTTTGTTTCCTGTTAGTCTTTTGTGTTAATTTTATTACTAGTCCAACCATAGGAACTCAAGCAGGGGAGAGGGGGGAAATTTCCTCTCCTTGACAGGATCCTTTCTGAACTGCAGCACATCAAAAGTTTTAAAAAGTTATTTTGAAGTATTTTGCTTGCTTAGTTCATTTCACTTCATGACTGTCTTTATTAGTGTTTTTTGTTATCTCTTTTGGTTGAAAATATTAATAATGAAAAACTCAACTCATAATAGCTTACAAAAAAAAAAAGAGAGATTAATTGTGTCACATTGCTGACATCCCATCTTCACTCCTTTATGTTTATCATTTCAAAGTGCACACTGCCCACTTCCTTCTGCTAGCACTTGAGTTTGGCAGATTTCAGTGCTGGGGAGTTAACACCCCCACCCGCTGGAGCTGTCCTCTGTCAAAGACACACAGGATTGTGGTATCAGGATCCTAGCTCCTTTGGCCCCAGTTGAGATAAGAGGAGATAAGTACTTTGCGCTGGTTCCCAGAAGATTCCTTGGCAAGATTAAACATCTGGTGCCCGATGGCAGATGGCCTGACAACACACACTCTATTGGCTCAGTCTCTTCCTGTCACTCTCCCTAGAGGTCTTGCCATGCGTCCTGGGATCAGTTCCTAACTAAACCACTCGTGCTTGAATTCTTGTCCACTTCTGGTGGAACCCAAGCTCAGGTAGCTGAATTGTTCAATTGAAAATCCCAGATAGATCTTCTCTAATCACAGCAGAGTCCAGGGCCTCAAACAATGTTCTAGTAGCTCAGTTTCACTCTTTTCAGGATCATGCTCTTCTCTTGTGATGGCAAGAGGGTTGCTGGCAGCTCTAGGTTTACATTTGAAAAAAAAAAAATCAAACTGGATAAGTCTGATGATCTAATTGGCTGTTCTCAATGATTCATAAATCAGGCAGCATCCCATATAGCAAAACATGGGGTTGTACAAAGTGAAAGGTTTTTATAGGCAGAAGGAAGGAGGGACAAGAAGGTATTGGCAAAAGGAAAAAAAAAAAAAAAAAGGATGGTTTCAGGCCAGGACCATTTTCTCATGGGGAAAGGGAACAGCAGGGTTTTTATCACAGATAACCTCATATATTAATCAGGAAATTTCAGATTGACTGTTTTAAAGGTCATGTTTCTGGAATAGGTTGAAACTACAATTGAGTTTTGATTTGCTTTTCTGGGAGATGGGGCAAATGATTCCACTTGGGGCTTGTTATTGCTTTTTAACAACATCCTAACCTCTTAATCTCCAGCAGCATTCCCAAAAGTTTTGTATTAAATTTGGGATGTGGGCTTGGATCATGTATGCAACCTTAAACAAATAATTGTGATCAATGAGATGAACTATGCTAACTGGTCAGGGCATCCAAGGATGGGGTCAGCTTCATCCAAACCCACACATGGGGTAGAAGGAGGGGTGTGTGTTTGCTTGTACTCAGTCATGTCTGACTCTTTGCGGCCCCATGGACTATAGCTCACAGGGCTCCTCTGTCCATGGGATTTTCCAGGCAAGAATACTGATGTGGGTTGCCATTTCCTGCTCCAGAAGATCTTCCCGACCCGGGGATCCAACCCGCGTCTCTTGTGACTCCTGCGTTGGGAGGCCGATTCTTCACCACTACACCACCTGGGAGGCCTAGGAAGAGGGGAAGCTTGTTTATCCAGAGAAGATCAAGGTGCTGTCACCAGAAAAGGGATTTGGATGTCGGGCAAGCAGAAATGACAGAGGCATACCTTGATGGGCTATACTTAGACACCAGACACAGAGATGAAAATGCTCTGGAGGCTGGGGTCTCATAACCATGACTCTTTCTTTGATACCAGATGTGGGAAGTTTGTTTCGAGAACATTCATCAGCTCCTCTTTAGATCCAGCAGAACCACCCATGGGGCCTGTGTCTTCCCTCTTCCTGTTCTGTGGGTTGTCTTCTCCTAGAGCAGGTGGCTGTCTCGTGCTGAGCCCTGGGGGTTTTTGTAAGGCGCTTCCTGTCACTACCCTCACCGTGGAACTCTCTGACAGCACAGAAATAGACGGCAGAGTCACTCAGCGTCAAGGCTGAGATGGTGAGTTTCAGCATTTGGTTGGGTTTGTAAAATTCCACAGCATATCGTCCTTCACGTGCATGCTTGCTTTGAGAATAAATATTAATCATGTAAATCATCTCTCCGCTGGAAGGCTGTCGATACCAGTACATCATATAGTAAGTATAGCTGACGGAGAACTTGCATTCCACAGTCACAGATTCCCCCTCTTTTTTATACACTGTAGATATATCGGCGCTCTCAACATCGTTGGAACCTGTAGAAAAAGAAGGGGAAAATGACTTATTTGTTGATGATGCTCACAAGAAAGCTGCCACAGTAGCCAAGTTTTGACTCAGGAAATAAAGTGGAGAAAAGCATTGTAGGATTCTATTCTAACTTCTTCCCCAAGTCTCCTTCCTCAAGCCCTAGCTGCAGAGTTGGGGAGCTCCCTACCAAGGCAGATGAGGGCCACGACTGCCCACAGGAGAGCAGGCGGTCTAGACTGCATCCCTGGGGTTCTTCCCACTAGTGAAGTGGCTCTTATTCTGCCTGCCACCTGCCAGGCCCTGGCAGCGTCACTGCAGCTGGGCGGTCCTGTGGCCTTGTTGCTGCAGAGCCGGAAATGGGGTTCCTGCCTGTGCAGGCTTGGTCATGCCACCTGCTGTCTGTGCTTACGCTCCCACCTGTCTTCCTCCAGGCTTGCTACTTTTCTTTAATAAATATATAACATGAAGTGTATTTTTTGTTATAAGGAAAATGATCAACATAGACGGAGCCAACAAGTATAAAAAGTGTAACAGAGATAATAAAATTCAACTATAATCTCATTCTCCAGAGATATATACCGTTAACATTTCATTATATTTCTTTTAGCATCTTTGCAAATGTGCATACTTTAAAGGAACTGGGATCATGTTGAAACCCTCACTTGTTTATCATTGTGTTTATGAATATACCATCATGTCATTCAATTATATTTAAAATGTGATTTTTACACCTTTTACTACTCTGTTGTGTAAGTGTCCCTTAGTTTGTTTAGATATCATTGGTTGATGTATCATTATATTTGTTTTGCCTAATTTAAATACAATTTAATGAACATTTTAAATATGAGTCTATGCATTTCTGATGACTTGTTTTTATGTTAACCAGGTTTTTTTTTTTTAAAGTATTTTATTATGGAGAATTCAAACATCTACAAAAGAAGGAGCATAGTGTGATAAACCAGCATATATCCATTACCTTGCTTCCACAATTATCGACTCATGGCCAGTCAACAAATCTGCTTGCCCATCATCCTACATATCTATGCACCTCCCCCAGTTCTGATTATTTAAAGTAAATGCCAAACATCATAGTATTGTGTACTTTCCTGGGCAGATACATAATGTCAGCTTGACTCTGTGTGTGTTGTTAGTGACTTTAATAAGCAATGATAAGATCTATTCTTTGGCTATCCCCTGGAGAAGGGATAGGCTACCCACTTCAAACCAGTCAATCTTAAGGGAGATCAACCCTGAATATTCACTGGAAGGACTGATGCTGAAGCTGAAGCTCCAGTAGTTTGGTCATCTGATGTGAACAGATGACTCATTGGAAAAGTCCCTGATGCTGGGAAAGACTGAGGGCAGAAGGAGAAGAGGACTGCAGAGGATGAAATGGCTGGACAACATCACCGACGCAATGAACAGGAACTTGGGCAAACTCTGGGAGACAGTGAGGGACAGGGAGGCCTGGTGTGCTGCAGTCCATGGTGTTGCAAAGAGTTGGACACGACTGGGCTATAGAATGGCAACAACAACCCACTCCAGTATTCTTGGACTATCCTGGTAGCTCAGATTGTAAAAATCCCCTTGCAATGTGGGAGACCTGGGTTTGATATCTGGGTTGGCAAGATCCAATGGAGGAGGGCATGGTAACCCACTTCATTTTTCTTGCCTGGAGAATCCCCATGGACAAAGGATCCTGGCATGGGGTGGCAAAGAATCGGACATGACTGAGTGACTATGCACAGCATTGTTTGGCTGGGACTTGGTTGGCAAAATAATATTCTAATTATATAATTTCTACTTCACTTATTAACTTTATGGTATTTCTATATATGTTTATTGTTATTGCTATATAGTATATCTTTATAATATTTCTATAAAGATATTTTCCTTGTCAACATTTCAATTACTCTCTGAGATCAAATATATGATTATTTATCAGCCTTCAGGATAATGAGTTGATTTCCCTGTAACGTGACCAGTTATCCCTGTTTGCCTGCGATGAAGGTATTTCTCAGGACATGAGGTTTTTTGTGCCAAACCTGAGCAGTCCCAGGCAAACTCTGTGCAAATCAGGGCAAATCATCAAAAGGAACTGAGGAGGATGTTTTTGGGACCCCATGAATTTAAATATACTTGATGTGTTGTAATCCACTGGATTCATTTTATTATTGATTCGAGAATCATTCCATCTTTAGCCAGTGAAAATCTTTTCAGGTTTGCTCCCAAGTTTTTTTTTTTGCATCCCAAAACTTCCTAGTTTTCTGGGATGACAAAGTATTCTAGGCTCATTTTGTACATTTCCTCCCTGCAAAATGGAATCAGCCATCTATGATTAATGATAATTGTGTTTTTTTCCTTTTTACTCCGAATGTTTTTATTATTTTACTGTACTGGTTAAGATAGGCTTCTCTGGTAGCTCAGCTGGTAAAGAATCTGCCTGCAATGCAGGAGACCCCAGTTCAATTACTGGGTTGGGAAGTTCCCCTGGAGAAGGGGTACACTACCCATTCCAGTGTTCTTGGGCTTCCCTGGTGGCTCAGATGTAAAGAATCTGCTTGCAGTGCAGGAGACCTAGGTTTGATCCCTGGATTGGGAAGATCACCAAGACCATTAATGTAGAGTAGAAAGGATAATGCTGGAAGTCTTGTGTTTTTAAAGGAATGCTTTAAACATTTCACTTTAAAAACAGATTAAGACTCCATTTGTCAGGTTAAGGGAACTTCCTTCCCTTTACTTCCTAGTTTACTAAGAGATTTTATAGCTAAGAAATTAATTAAAAATACATACTAATACTAAATTTGACCAAGTTACTTTTCAGCTTTTAGTGAGAGAATTTTACAATTAATATATTTAGGTGGTATGTTGTTCAAATATCAAGACTTCCTCATACTTCTGGGGCTCCCTGGTTACCCAGACAGTAAAGAATCTGTTTGCAGTGCAGGAGACCCAGGTTCAGCCTCTGAATTGGGAATATCTCCTGGAGATGGGAATGGCAACCCACTCCATATTCTTGCCTGGAAAATTCCAGGGACGGAGGAACCTGGCGGGCTACAGTCCATGGGATCTCAAAGAGTTGGACATGAATGAGTGACTAACACACACACATACTTCTGGGTGTATCAGTATTATTTTAAATATTCAGTACTAGATGGATAATATTTTTAGGAGTTTCATTGCTTTTTATAAATAATATTGGTCTATAATTTTTGCTTGTCATCTACTCTTGTTTTTGTCATTATGGTTCTCTCTAAGGCTCAGCATAATGCACTGACTAGCTTCCTGTTTTTTATTATTCTCAGGACTCAGATATGGTTTGTATAATAAGGAAATTATTGGTCTTGGGTTTACTATAACTTGCCTATAAAACCATATGTATGTATAGTGTTTTAAATTTCTTTAATTTATATGTAAATTCAAAATTTCTAATTTTCTTATCAGTTTTGCTATATTATAATTTTTAGAAAGTTTTATATTTTGTCCAAGTTTTCAAATTTACTTGTATGAATCTACATCTTACATTTTCTTGTAATTATTTAAATTGTTACTGTACCTGTAGCTAGAATCCTATTTTACACAATAGTTTTGTGTCTTGTTTTAATTTCCTTGAGAAAACTTATTAGAGATTTGTCCATTTTGTAATTCTTTTCAAAGGACCATTTTAAGTTGATCCTTTTCATTGTTTCTGTCTGTTTCCTTAATTTTAGCTCTCATTCTTACTATTTTCTTTATCCTATTTTTGTTGTTTACTCTTATTGTCTCTTAAGACTTTTTGATTGAATGTTTAGCTCATCATGTTCAGTTTTTTGTTTTTAATATATTTTTAAGGCTGTAAAATTACTCTGTATTGCTTTAGGTTTATCTCTGAAGTGTTAAAATATAAACCTTTCACTATAGTTCAGTTGTAAATATTTTAACAATTCCATTATGTCTTTGGTTCACAAATTATTTAGAAGTGCATTTTTTTCTTTTTTTAACTTTTATTTTATATTGGAATATATTGATTTAAAATGTTGTATTAGTTTCAGGTAACAGGAATGTGATTCAGTCATACATTTATATATAAGTTTTTCAAATTCTCCCATTGAAATTACTACAGAATAGAATTCCCTGTGCTGTATAGTCGGTCCTTTTTGCTTATCTATTTTATATATAGTAGTGTGTACATGTTAATACCAAACATTTAATTTATCCCCTCTCCTTCCCCTTTGGTAACCATATGTTTGTTTTTGTAGTCTGTGAGTCTATTTCTGTTTTGTAAATAATTTCATTTGTGTAATGTTTTAAAGATTCTACATAAAAGTAATATCGTATGATATTTGTCTATCTCTGACTTAATTCAGAAGTGCATTTCTTTTTGCCTTTAACATTGACTTTTAATTGACAGATCTGACTTTGTTCATGATAGCAAAAGAATCTAACTGTGTGATATTGATTCTTTACCACTTGCTTTGGTCAATTTGTGCTCAACTTTTCTGAATATTTTTAAGGGCAGATTGCTGGATGTAGACTTTTTGAGTGGCTTAGTCATACATATGTTAGCAAATTACCCTTAGAATGAGTTTACAAATGGAAATTTCTGCAACATTACTACGAGTTTTTGTTTCCTGACATCCTTAGAAGCACCAGAGAGTCTAATACTTAAAAAAATTAGCAATTCACAGAGAAAAAATGTTTTATTATTTAATGTGCTTTTGTTTATCACTGAGGTTGAATTCTTTTCATAGTTTTGCTGTTGGTTTCTTAGTTGAAAATTATTTGTTCATATCTATTTTTTAAAATTGGATTTTTCTCTAATTTCTTTGTAATGATATTTTATTTTTAAGATCATTAAACAGGTTTGTTTACAAAAGATCATTGTCCCAGAGTTCACTACTTTTTCTTAACCAGGTAGATATGCAGCTGAATATGTATTATATAATATTTGTAGTATATAAATATTATATAATATTTATTATACTGAGCTCCTTGAACTAACCATGTTTCTAGTTCATTGCCACTCCAGAACTCACCATTGAGATCCTGGCTGCTGAAATTGTCATTCCAAAAGTGATAATGACATGAGTAATGAAAGGTACACATAAAGGCTAGAGAGACCTGTTTAGAAAAAGGAATAGCTTCTGGCCAAATCATTTTTTTGAGAGTGATTTGTTATAAAGGGTAAATCTGTTATAAAGGAAGTCCTATCCAAAGAAATGACTGTGGAATGGGAAAGTCCCCAAACTTCCTTACAAGCCTGGGATTGGGTATAAGACAGGGCTTGGGAAAATTGTACATATAGAAGGAAACAGGTGGTCACAAAGTTTCCTGAAGTTCAAAAGAATTGTCAAGAAAATCTGCCATCAATGACCTCAACAGTGTTCAAGTGTCTAATCATCAACAGTATCCTTTACTCTCCCAAGTTCAGGCCTCTCATCAGTCCCCATGTAGTGTTAGCATGGTCTCATTGTTTTCAGAATCATGTTAATGGGCAAGATTGTCCCCTGGAGGCCACACAGAGGAGCAGCCTTTTTAAAACATTCTAGTCTTGTAGTTCTTGGGCTCCCCTGGTGGCTCAGCTGGTAATGGATCTGCCTGCAATGCAAGAGACCCAGGTTTGATCCCTGGTTTGGGAAGATCTCCTGGAGAAGGAAATAGCTACCCACTGCAGTATTCTTGCCTGGAGCATCCCCTGGACAGAGAAGCCTGGCAGATCCATTGGGTCTCAAAGAGTTGGATACCACTGAGCGAGTAACATTTTCACTTTCCAGCCTCATAGTTCTCAAGTTTGGCTGCACATTAGAATAAAGAGGAGGGCTTAAAAAAATATGGATTCCAGAGCCCTAGAGCAATGTGGGGACACACTCCAGCATCACCTATTAAAGTTTATACTTAAGTGAAAAAATAAGATAGAAAGGAAAGCTACTGCTCTGCAATAAATCTAAAGATGAACAGAACCAGAATTACTAATAGCAGGAAGATGAATTAAAGAAGGTCCTATCTTTAGGACCTGAGAGAGGAAAAGGGGAGACACTTTATCTGCAGGTTTCCCACTTTGGGAGGGAGCCAGTTTTACAAGACATTAAGACTTGAAATTTGAATGGGCCAGTTTTGGGGTATATATCTGTGATGTTCCCATGAAGGCTCTCATTTTTGTGTATGTAAGTTGACTGCTGATTACCTAAGTTTGTACTCCTAGTTCTCAAACCTTTGCTCTTCACTTAGCTTTCACTGGGATCTGGGTGGCTGCAGTATTACCGGGGGTGAGCAACTCCAGAACCTCATCCAGGACTTGGCATCAGGGTCAAGACTAGCATTTTGAGATTTAAACTTCTAAACCAAGATTAATTAAAATTTTCATCTGGAGTATAGAATCACAAAAAAATTCAAACTGAAGGGTTTTTTGAGTCTACCCAGACTAACTTCCTTCTTATAAAAATATGAAAAAGTCATGTTAATTTTGACAATCAAACAAACATAAAAGATAGTTGCCATTTCAATATCTTTTTCTCTATCCCAGTTATCTCATAGGTACCTGATAGGGTACAAAGAAGCCATGTACATATCTGAACTTTTCCTTACACTGTCTCTACCTAAAAGAGGCAAAGCACTGCTAGTGGTCCTACGGACTTTCTCTAGGTGGTCCTACCAACTTTTCTGTAGGTGACTTTCTCTAGTTTTTATTTCTGAATGTAGAAACATGGTGGATGTAGAGGAGGAATTCCCATCAGCCAGTCTCTAAGATTATAAAGTGACTTTCTGGGTGGTTCTGGCTTCCTGAGATAAAACGTGGTGGGTTGGAAGGGAAACCTGGCAATGCGTTCTAAATACAGCTCTATCTGCTTTCTGTTAAGGGGAAATGGCTCTCAGATTCTGGTATTAGATTGTCTGTCAGTGTTACTTCTCGGCAATTTTGTCAGTCTTCATGACTTCTGCATTTTTCTGTGTCAATAAGGAGGGAGAGAATTGCCACCTGCTCTTCCTTCACATATGGGTTTCTCTAACATGACTGCTTACTTCTTCAAAGAGAGTTTCTAGAGCACAGTTTCCTGCAGAAGCCGTGAGATACATGTGTGTGCTGTGCTAAGCCACGAGTTTGTGGTAAGTTGTCTTGTAGCCATAGTAAATGACTACAGATTTTGGCACCCTATAGTGGGTGCTTTTGTAACAAATATCTAAAAAGGCTGAAGGAATTTTGAGAAGTATGATAGAAAAAAATCTAAATTCCTTTGAACAGATTGCTAGTTTTAATAGAAGTCTGGACTTCAAGGACACTACTAGGAAAGCTGCAGAAGGAATTAAGGAGCTGTTACTGAGAACTGAAGGAAGGGGAACCCTTGTAAGGTAGTGGCAGAAACTTTGTGCAGTTGTTTCCTGTGGTTGTGTGGAAGGCTGAACTCGGTTATAGAGCTAAGGAGATTTCTAAGCAAAGCATGAACGTACCACTGGGTTTCTTCTTGCGGCTTATAATGAAATGCAAGAGGAGAGAGATAAACTGAGGAAAGAATTATTAAACAAAAAGGAACCAGGACTGTATAAATCTGAAAATTCTCAATTTGAAAATATACTAAAATTAAGACAGTGCGGCATAGAGAAAAATCTGAGTGAGACCATACAACTTTTCATTAAAACATGAGAAAAAATTAATGGTGGGAGTATTCAATCACACAAAGGGTTCTTTCAAGAGATTAAGATGAGCCTCATAGATCCTTTCAATCAAACCAAAGGACCCCTAGGAAGCTTGAGAATATGGTCTGTCAGCCAACTGAGCAGGGGCCAAAAATAGAGGTTATGTGGAAAAGATTTGTGGGTGTGTCTTTTTCTAAAGGCACAAACTTCATTGAATCCATGGGAGACCCATATTAGTGCAAATCCAAATTAAAGCCGTGGAGCAGCATCAGCAAAGTGTGCAGGGTCACCTTTTCTGGGCCATGTGATCAACGTGTTTATACACCTCTGTTGGGTAGACTCTCCTTGTTTCCAAGGAGTAGACTGTAGTGTAACAGTTTTGACTCTTTCTGCCCCCTCAGTCATTTCTCCCACAGGAGGGAAAAGCATTTCTTCATCACCCTGTTAAATTGTACCCTTCAATCTCTCTCTCGGCTTCTTGTTTATTGCTTCTATAACATACATCCTAATTTGCTTGTATATTGTTTATATATCTGTTTATTCTATCTTTCTCATTAGATATTAGGGAATCTGTTGTTGGGCATATTTTTCTTCAGCATTTTATCTTTGGCAACTAACACAGTGTCTGTGACCTACCCACAAATAAATGTGCTCTAAAGCAACATGACTGCTATAAAGTTTCTTTAAAAAATTTTTAACTTAATTTTTATTTTATATTGAGCATAGTTGATTTACCATTTTATGCTAGTTTCAGGTGTATAGCAAAATGATTCAGTTATGTGTATACATATATCCATTCTTTTTCAGATTCTTTTCCCATATAGTATAAGATTTTATTATGGATTGATTGATGAGTTGAATTATACTATTGTGTTAGTTCCAGGTATACAGCAAAGTGCTTCAGTTATACATATATATTTATTTATTTTCCAGATTATTTTCCACTCTAGGTTATTACAAGATATTGAATTTTGTTTCCTGTGTTATACAGGAAATCCTTATTGCTGATCTAGTTTATATATAGTAGTGTGTATTTGTTAATCCCAATTTCTCTCTCCCCCTTACTCCTGTTCCTCTTTAGTAGCCATAAATTAGTTTTCTATGCCTGTGTGTCTGTTTTTGTTTTGTAAATAGATTCATTTGTTCATTTGTATTACTTTTTTAGAGTCCACATTCAAGTGATAGCATATAATATTTATCTTTTACTGCTATAAAGTTTTACAGTTGTCAAGGGTGAGGGCGATTGCTACAGCTAAGTGCGAATCAAGGGTAGGATTGCAGTACTGAAAATGAGGATTAGAGAGTCTTCAAGGCAAGTGGAATGGCCTGAACAAGACTGTGAAGTGGTGAAGCATGCTGTGTTTTCATGGAAAGCATTGTCTCAGGAGGAATCTGGGAAGGTTCTCTGTGGGAGAGAGACCGTGGAAGGCTGGTCTGGCCCCTCTGGGCAGGGTGGATCAGCATAGGCGGTCAGAGCCTGTGGATGGGTGTTAGGGGCCTAGGGGATTGTGGTAAAACCAGCTGTGGGAACAGCTGTCTTTGATCCTGGTCCTGACCCGCCTCCGGCCTCCTTACTGCCTGAAGTGGGAGGAGGGGGAATGAAGTCAGAAATGTTCCATCTGAGACAGGTACCAGTGTGTACAGCTAGAAGAGATGGCCTGGTGTCTGAGACCTGTAGGGAGACAAAGTTCAGGCAACAAGCTGGTTAAAAATTATTTGCTTTGTTTTGAGCAAATGCTATTTTTATCTGCTGCTCAAATACCTCAGGTACTAGATTCAGGGAGGGGACTGCTTCTGAGAAGAAGGTCTGGATACCATTTCTCTATTCTCTGAGCCCAGGGATGGGTGGGAATGTTTTTCCAAAAACAATCAGCAGTTTCCTCCAGGGACTTGAGAGGATCACTCACAGTTCCTGTTTCCCAGGGTCTTTCTGAGTGTGTGTGTATTCGCAGGCTTCTGCAGCCTGGGGTGTTTTTGGCAGACACCTGGGGTTTTGTTTTTCTTTCTTTCTTTTTCTGCCATCATTGCTCTGTGTTCTGAGAACACAATGACACAGATTCCTGACTGTCATTGTGAGCTGATGAGACTGATTAATTTAGCCTCTTCTTGGAAGTTCACTAAATAGCATCCATTTGTTGATTTCTAGTTACACAGAATAATAAGGTGGAAAAAGTTAACCACGTACTAACTATAAGCAAGTAGAACCCAGACAGATTGGAACCAGAAGGCTGATGATAAAGATTCCCAAAACATCACCTTGTTACCTCACCACCAACCAATCAGAAGAATTGTGCACGCGCTGATCACCCACCCTGTGACCCTGTCCCTCACACTGTCTTTAAAAACCCTTCTAAAAGCCTTTGGGGAATTCAAGTCTTTTGAGCATAAGCTGTACTTTCTCCTGGCTTGGTGCCTTACAATAAACACTGTACTTTCCTTCACTGCAACCTGGTGTCAGTAGATCGGCTTCATTATGCGTTGGGTGAGCAGACCCAAGTTTGGTTTGGTAAAACTATAAATTTTAAGTGAGAGGCTTAAATAGCTCACATAGCTTAAATCTGGTACGGTAAGTAGATAGTCACATAGGAAGATCACTTCCACAGAAGCCTTCCCAGAAGAAGTATTATCTAAGTCAGGACCTGCCAATGATTATAAAAACTGGTGTGTGTGTGTGTGTGTGTGTGTGTGTGTGTGTGTGTGTGTGTGTGTGTGTATGTGTGTGTATGTTTGGTGGGGGAAGGGAGACAGCAGGATGCTGCTTAGAGAGAGAAGGTACCAGACAGAGGAAACAAAAATGAGGAGAGTCGGGGGTCATCTGGGGGTCCCTGGGCTTCATTATTGAGCTACCCAAGCACAAACTCTGCCAATACTCTGGATATCTACTCCTTTCCAAAAGGGGTGTTCCTGGAGGAGGTCCTTGGTATGTGACCTGGCTCTTTCCTCATAGACTGACTTACAGTCACTTTTTTTTTTTTCCTAGTGTGGTCCTCATTCCACCATTCTTCTTTAAACTTCAGCCCCTTGGTTTGAGCTTGCACTCACTCTGACTTAATTCCTGACCTATATAAACTTTCCTTCTTTCAGGCCATGAAGGCTCTCAGAAGGAAGACTATAGAGATCGTAAGCACACCTGTGCCATGGGGTACTATTATTGGTAGCATAAATGTGCACCTGTTTCATTTAGTAAGTCTCGATTGAGAACCATTTTCTTGTTGGCTGAATTATTTCCTTATCATCTCACTTGTTTTTCATTTTATCAACAAAAAATGTAAGCTCATTATGGCCAGGAGACCTTGATCTAACCACCCCCTCATTTCTTCATTTTTGAAAAAAGGGTTAGATAATCATTACAAGTGTTTAGAAAATGTTTCCTGAATATAGAATTTTTCATGGCATTGCAGATGGAGGCGAGAATAAGGAAAATCAGGCAGTATTAGACTATTTCACACCTCCTTAGTACTTAACTAATAAGATCCCTTCTCTAAGCTCCATTCTCCTTTTCTTCACTAAGAAAATAGAAGCAATCAGAGTACAATTTCATCTTCTCACTCCGAATCTGCAATCCTATGCCTCTGAAGCTGTGCTGTGTGCCTTTCCTTCTGTTTAATGGATGAGCCCTCCCTGCTTATGTTAAGGCCAATTCCTCCATTCGCACTTGGACCCTGTCACCCCTGCCAACTCAAGGACTTCGTAATGCTAGGTTCTGTTCTCTGCATTATCAGGTCCTATCTCTTCGCTGAATCATTTCAGTCAGTATGTATAAATATTATATACTATCCTATATGCTGTCTCATGCCCCTGATAAAATATCCCTCGCTTGGCAGTTTTAAATTCAGCCTCATGGGGAGGTAGGGAAATGTGGGTTTTCTTGTATTTGGCCACTGATTTCTCTGTTATGCGCCTCTCTCCCTCTCCCGGGATTTCTTTACAATATTTATAGGAAAATATTCTATTTTGAAAAATGCTAATTTCAAAAGGATGGACATTAATCATATATAATGGGAAAACAGAAAATATGAAGAAGAAAATAAAGATCACCTTTTAAATCAATTATGCAGAGAGGCTTTGTTAACAGCTAAACATTTTAGCGTTATATATATATGTTTACAAAATTGTAACAACATGGTATATTCAGTTTTATTTATTTTTTTCCCTTAACAGCAAGAGTATTTCCAGATCATTAGTATGGTTTTAATGGCTGCATCTGTATAGACATTGTCATGATTTATCTAACTATTCTACTATTGGTAGACATTTATATTTTTCCTGACTTTGACATAATAAAAAGTATTACAATGAAATACGGTACTTCTATAGAATTATTTATGCATGTTTATGGTTATTTCCTATGAATTAAATTAGTAGGGATTAAATTAATGGGAGGGCTTATCTAAACTTTCTATCTCTTTCTCTCTCTTACTCTCTCTCCCCACCTCCCTATGGTAGCAAAGCTCAGAATCCAAAGTATATGTTTTTTCCACCCCTGGAACTTGTCTTCAATTAGAAGCTTTCAGGGATTTCAAAGCATTCCTTAGCTCTTTCCTTGGGCATTGTCATTATAACTTGTCTTAAAAACTTCTGTCTCTAAATAACAAAAATTGTTCATGCTGACTGTCATCATCATGTAATACAAAGATGGGTAAAGGAAAAGTCAGCATCTTCTGCTTGTCATGTCCCAGTTCTTTGGTCCCTTGAGAGGAGGTTAGGAGGGGGACGTTTTGTAGCTGGTGTTATTTGAAGCCAAAATTTTCTCTTTCGCACATGCCTTAGCTGCATGATTTGCCTTTTCTGTTTTTCTCTGAAAAATAACTCAATATCTGGTTAGAAGCAGGATAGGGTCAGTTTGAACTTGTTTTATGAGTGCTGTAAGAGTTACCTGTGGAAGAGATCATAAATATGAAAGACTTTTGAAAAATATCCTTGATGTAGCTGTTGAAAATGAAGAAGGACATCCTGCCCCCTTATGGATTTTCAAGTGCTTTCAAAATTGAGAAAACACTGAATAAATCTGAAAGACAGTTGAATGCTATGTAATCAGACAGAAGATATTGTTTTCAGTTACAGATATTGCATTGCTATGTAAAGTAAATCTGGTAGAATCATCTCATTTTTTAAAAATTCATTTTTGCCATGAAGAACGCCCTTAGCTGTGCTCTCAGTTTAGGAGAATCTACATGGTTCTTTTTATATTGATTGAATAAATTAGACCTAAATGGGCAGTGCTACATTTGAGTGACTGAGTGTTAGTCTCTCAGTCGTGTCTGACTCTTTACAACCCCATGGACTGCTAAGCTCCTCTGTCCATGGAATTCTCCAGGCAAGAATACTGAAGAGGTTAGCCAATCTCTTCTCCAGGGGATCTTCTCCACCTAGGGATTGAACCCTGGGCTCCTGCAGATTCTTTACCATCTGAGCCACCAGGGAAACCATTTAACTGTTTTCTAATCAAAAGGTTGGTGAGTCAGAGCAGGCCTCATGGTAAGCACAGCTTATAAGCACAATAATCAGTGTTCATTAACAATCCAACAAGTGAAGTTTCTGTAACAAGCATTCCTAGTTAACAGTTCTTGGAACCATTAGGCTAGTATTTTCATTATTATAAGAGAGCTCCTTGATCTTTTTAGTTAACAGAGATAAGCAGAAACTTTATATAAGACAGGAAACATGATTTAGTTTATTTTTATAGTTACTGGAATGTAATTATGCATTCACTGCTTCTCTTAACTACCTATATGGAGTTAAAACAAGCATTAATTGAACAATTGTCATGTGTCAGGCACTGGCGTCTCTATGAGGCACATATAATTTGCTATCTCAGTTTTTCAAAAAGACTGAAGAGTGGAGAAATGAAGTAATTTTAAGGTCACAGAGCTAAAATCCGAAGGATCTGCATGTAGGCAGTCTGTACCTGGAGCCTGTGCTTTAAAAAAAATATATCTATTTTTAATTGATTGATAATTGGTTTGCAATACAGCCTGTGCTTTTAATCTCTGTCTTGTACTTTTAATTTGTTTCACCAAACAGAGGCCCATTATTAACCCAGTGTTTTTCAGTTTGAAAAGTCCTTGTATCAATTACTTCTTAAAACATCTCTCAAAAATAATAGCATTTAGTTTTAACTTGACTTTTCATCAGGGTCGAAGAGTGGATATTTGAGTCTCCTAAAAATTCATTTCCACAAAGAGCTACTGGATGAAAGTATGCATCTGTTCACTGAGCCATTATCTCAAGACTTCAAGAATATGTGCAGGCTGGGTCTTTTCAACACTTCACACAAACATAACTCAATGTGATGAGATCAACAAGCAACTTACATTTTAGGAGGTGACAATAGGGAATAAAAAAAAGACTCCATTTTTCTCTTAAGCCATTCTGTACATGTGCTTGCTGTCACCTGCTGATTGATGACCTCCTGCTGGCATGGCCGATTCAGTGAGAGAACCAACACAGATGTACACAAACAGTGTGGAGAGTGAGGGCGTCCATTCTCCTGAAGTGATGCCGCTTGGGGGTTAGATTTATGGTATATTTTATTGGCAACAGTGACTCCTATGAGGTTTCTGAGAAGGTAGAGAAGAAATGTCTGTTAGGCCTTGAATGTCAATTGTTCAGGAATTCTGAAACATATGCTGGTCAATGGGTTTGCTGTCAAAATAGAAAAGATTGATAGAGAGGAGGACATTTCTTTAGAGAACAGCATTCAGTCCTGTGCCTTTGAGTGCCCTTAAGGGAGGCCAATTTGCAAGGCTGGTATTTACTCTTCATTCGGCTTAGTTGAAGCATTTACATAGTAATGTTTTCAGTTTAACGTGGGAATGTTATTTTAAATCCTATACATGCTGCATATAAAAGTGTCCAAATGAATTATCTTATGCGTTTACTGTGTCTCGATGCTTGTTTATGTGCCTGTTTGAAACTATTGTTTGCCAGTCCCTGCTTTCCTTCTGACATAGTGTCAGCAGGGTCTCCTAACAGGGACTGCGTGTTCCTCTGGAGCCTCTAGTAACAAATTCCCATATTTCAGGGTTACCCCAGATTTCATACTAACCTGAGCGATTTCTCTTAATAACTGCCCAGGCTAGTGGTTTTCAATTGGGTACTTTGGTTTCCTAAGTTTTGAAATAGGAAACATAACCCTGGCTGGCCTGAGGGGGCAAGTAATAAGTGTGAAAGTGATTTGTTATTTCTGTAGGAGCAGGAAAGACACTGAACATGGCTGATCTGGAGACTAGAAACCTACAGGTAAACATTGTGCAGTTTCCAGATGTACAAACCACAACAGGTTTATTTTCTATAGCAACTTAATTTCTAACTCCAGTAACCATTTCATCTGGTATCAGAAAACTTATTTTAAGCAAATATAGGGATTTCTTAAATCATAATTTTTAAAGTCAATTCAGGATTTCCTCTGACCGTTCAGGTTTCCTTCGCTCCATCCTTGGGTTGATGTCTAAGCTCTAGAGGCCTTAGCGGTGTCCTGATGTTGGTTGGGGGCACCTGGACCGTGGTGGCTCTTGCTGGGATGCAGTGCTTTGGGTCTGGCTTGCCACATTACTGTTTCTGTGTCTCTAAATGTCTGAGTCCCTCTGGGACTAGTTGTTGTTATACATGCTCTGTGTCCCTTGAAATTGAAGTCTCTCCAGATTCACTAAAGTTCGCTCAATAGATTTCCATGTTTTTTGGTGTGTCTGTGAAAATTCAGCTGCTCTAACATCACTTATACAGAATGGATAGAATGCGGTTGTCTTGGGTTCTCTGAGCCCACTATCATTATGGCACTTGATAGATATAAAGTGCCTGGTGGAAACTTGAAAGTCTATTGTCTTTCTGATAGGAATTAGGTAAGTCTCCTAGTCTCAGATTCCTACAAACCTGTTTGGGGCTCCACTGGTGGGAAGGGATATGAAGGCTGGGCACGGAGGTCTTCATCAATGTCTTAACTGTGTTGCTTTTGTTTCCATCACCCCTAGGAATTCCCACAGACCTAGAAATTTGTATTAAATCTAGAATTTGTATCAACCCATATTCTCAGAGATCTTTAGTAAAGCATAGGTTTTTTTTTTTTTTAAACTCAAGGATTATAACCCAAACTCAAACCCTTTTTCTTTTATTCTGTTGATTCTAGAGAAAGTTTCTAAGTTTTATTTTGAAGCTTGAAAGCAAAGAATTTATTTTTTAATTTTACTTATTTTTCATTTATGTATTTATTTTTATTTATTATTTATTCTAAGTTCTTTGTGCTCTTCCTCCTCCAATACAGGAAGTCAGGACTTCCTGCCCAATGAGAGAAGGATGACAGAATGAAATAAAATACACATCTGCCTATATAAAAATGGTTCTTTGTCACTGAGATGATTGGGATTGGGTATTAAGATAATGAGGTTACTATTAATAACATCTTTTTATGATATCAGTGAAAATATAAGTGATTACCTTCTTAGATACCATATAAGAAACTGGATAAACGCATTAACCAAGGAGTCAGATGGTTTGGATTCAAATCCTGGGAGTGTGTAACACAGTACAAATTATTTAAACTCCTTGTGCCTGGTTTCTATAACTGGGCAAATAACTGGAGATGTTATAAGAACTAAATAAATTAACAATGTACAATACTCAAATAGAAACTGTTCAACAGTAAGCACTTAACAAATATTAATTATTGTTATTAGATATTGCCAGCTTATGTGCGGAAAACATTTTAAAGTGATTGTCTCATATATACACGTTCAAAAAAATGCACATAGCATCCAAATTTAGATATTTTGTTTCCATTCCAGTTGTTTTGCCCATGTTATCTACTTTTAACTTTTTTTTTGCTCTCTTCATAAAACTGATTAGTTTGCACTGATAAAACTTTTTTTATCCACATGGAATTGCTCGATACAAAATGTACCTACCAGAATTGGTCAAACTATAAGCTTCAGGACACAGTCTTCCAGACTGCCAAGTCTACCCAAAACTTAGGACCCCAGTTTCAAGGAGTTAGGAACAAACTACAAAGTTAAAGGGAAGAGTCTACACAACAATGTCCTTGCTTTTGACAACTTCAAGTTTAGGGTTTTTCAGAAACCACCGTTAGGTTTCATTATATGCTAGAAAAGACTTGAAGAACTCTTTGAAACCTATTATACTCTTGGCTATTTTTATTATAGGAAAAGAATACATTAAAATCAGCCAGTGTAAGAGATGCATAGGACAGTCTGGGAAGATTCCAAACCTGAAGCTCCCATTGCCCTCAGCAATGGCTTATCTTCTCAGCATCAATGTGTGACAATACTCACAGAGTAATGCCAGCCCAGGAAGCTCACCTATGCTTTGGTGTCTAGAGTTTTTATTGGGGCTTCATTATGTAGACACAATTGATTAATTTAGTCTCAGGTTTGATCAATATCACGTAACCCAAAGCCCCCACCACAATTGATATGGTTGTTCTTTCTGGTATGACCAGCCCCCTGTGCTAACACTATTAGGTGAGGCCAACCTCAAGCTGAGTCATCTTGTTAACAGGAACTGTCAAATGTGATCCAAGGGGTCCACTGTCTATAACAAAGGCGCTCCTATGATTCTGGAGCTTCCAAAGATTTAGAGATTCTCTTCCAGGAGCTGGGACGGAGGCCTGTCTTTGGTCAAGGCTAAATTCCTTACTATATATTAAAAGAGTAAGCACATTTTATTATCCATAATCCAAAATTTCCCCTTTCTCTCAGGGTCCAGCTCACTACGATCTCTCACCTCAGCCCATTCAACTTAGGAGATGATTAGTCTAACGTTGTTTTTGTGTCTCCTCTGCATACAAACATATTCTCTGCAGTTTTCCACGATAGCACCTGCCTTTGTGTGAATTCTCTTTAAGGTCTTTACTTTTTGTCTCCACTCTGATTGAGCTACAGCCTCACTCCCAGAGACACTGCTTCCTGTGCTTCTAATCCTCTTCCATCAGAATTTGAGTTAATGGATGTGTCACTGGGAGCATTCACAGTGAAGGAACAGTCCAACGCAGAGTAAGATAGATGCCTGATGGCTGAGATTCATTCATTTATCAACTATTTATCACATCTTTTTTCTGTGCCAGGCAGTATTCTGAACACAGCATATTCAGTGATGCTTAGAGGTTAATGGGAAAGGCAGATATTTATTGTACACAAAAATACATAGCAATTGTGATAAGGCCTACAAAGCAAAACCTCTTTTACTGTTTCAAAAAAAATTATAGGTTTCTTTGAAACAATAAAACAGAGAGGACAAATTTAGATGTGGAGGGGGCAGGAAATTGTTCATTGAGGAAGTGACATTTAACTCCAGATTTAAAGAATGGTTAAGGATTAGCCTAGTGACTGGAACTCTCATTTGATATGAGCTGGTAAGAATGGCATTGATGTAAGCCCCAAATTTAGTCTTTATATTGTCTCCCCACTCCCACAAAATGAGGAAAATAATCTTTAGTTAAACTCAAAGTCAAAGGCCTTTGTATTTAAGACTCTGACTGGCTCTGGAGTCAAAAAGAAATCTAGTGAAGAGAATTAGTGAAGTTGTGAAAACATGCCAAGAGGAAGAGCATTTGGAAAGTTTTCAAGTTGTCTCATTCCTTGGGCATAGCAATTGAAAGCTTTTAAAAAATCTTTCAGGAGGTTATGCTAATGGAATCTAGCTTATGAGATTCACTGTGCTTTCATTCCATGATATATCTTGGGCTAGTCATCAAAATAGACTTTGTTCTTTTTCACAGTTACTGTTTTGGCAAGCAAAGGAACCAGAAATCTTAGAAAAACATCACTCGTATTCCTTGTTACAACGAGTCGATATGCAGCAATGAAAAGTTTAGGCAGCACTAGTACCCAGCTTAAAGTATACTGAAATGAAAGCCCGGTGGGCTTCAGAGTAAACACTGTGAAATGTCAGTGTGATACATGACAAGAAAGAAAGAGTAATTGGCTTTACATAGTCTAAGAAGGTAGGGATTTTGGAAACCGTATTAGATGACTGGCAGCATCATTAGTCAGTCTGGAGGAACAGACTCTGGGCCTGACTTCTAAGAGCAGAGACCAGAGCCACCCCTTCAACTGGCCTAGTAAGGCGGTGGCTGTCTCTGTGCCAATCACAGGACCGCTTGATGGGGGTGAATCTCCTGGACTTGAAGTGGCCTCCAGTGCCACCAGCCACAGAACATGCAGCCAGGCTGGCCCAACCAGGAAGTTACTGCTCCTGAACCAATGAAGATGATGCTGTTGCTGCCAACCTGAGAAAAATGCAGCCTCTACTGTGAAAGTGCTGCACTCAATACGTCAGCAAATCTGGAAAACTCAGCAATGGCCACAGGACTGGAAGAGGTGTTTACATTCCTATCCCAAAGAAAAGCAATGCCAAAGAATGCTCAAATTACCGCACAATTGCACTCATCTCACACGCTAGTAAAGTAATGCTCGAAATTCTCCAAGCCAGGCTTCAGCAATACATGAACCGTGAACTTCCAGATGTTCAAGCTGGTTTTAGAAAAGGCAGAGGAACCAGAGATCAAATTGCCAACATCTGCTGGATTATTGAGAAAGCAAGAGAGTTCCAGAAAAACATCTATTTCTGCTTTATTGACTATGCCAAAGCCTTTGACTGTGTGGATCACAATAAATTGTGGAAAATTCTGAAAGAGGTGGGAATACCAGACCATCTGACCTGTCTCTTGAGAAACCTGTATGAAGGTCAGGAAGCCACAGTTAGAACTGGAGATGGAGCAACAGACTGGTTCCAAACAGGAAAATGAGTATGTCAGGGCTGTATATTGTCACCCTGCTGATTTAACTTATATGCAGAGTACATCATGAGAAATGCTGGGCTGGAAGAAGCACAGGCTGGAATCAAGATTGCCAGGAAAAACATCAATAACCTCAGACATGCAGACGACACCACCCTTATGGTAGAAAGTGAAGAGGAACTAAAAAGCCTCTTGTTGAAAGTGAAAGAGGAGAACGATAAAACTGGCTTACGGCTCAACATTAAGAAAACTAAGATCATGGCATCTGGTCCCATCACTTCATGGGAAATAGATAGGGAAGCAGTGGAAACAGTGTCAGACTTTATTTTTTTGGGCTCCAAAATCACTGCAGATGGTGATTGCAGCCATGAAATCAAAAGAGGCCTACTCCTTGGAAGGAAAGTTATGGCCAACCTGGATAGCATATTAAAAAGTAGAGACATTACTTTGCCAACAAAGGTTCATCTAGTCAAGGTTATGGTTTTTCCAGTAGTCATGTATGGATGTGAGAGTTGGACTGTGAAAAAGGCTGAACACTGAAGAATTGATGCTTTTGAACTGTGATGTTGGAGAAGACTCTTGAGAGTCCCTTGGACTGCAAGGAGATCCAGCAAGTCCATCCTAAAGGAGATCAGTCCTGGATGTTCATTGGAAGGACTGATGTTGAAGCTAAAACTCCAATACTTTGGATAAGAGTTGACTCATTGGAAAAGACCCTGATGCTGGGAAGGACTGGGGGCAAGAGGAGAAGGGGAAGACAGAGGATGAGATGGCTGGATGGCATCACTGACTGGATGGATATGGGTTTGGGTGGACTCTGGAAGTTGGTATGGACAGGGAGGCCTGGTGTGCTGTGGTTCATGGGGTTGCAAAGAGTCGGACACTACTGAATGACTGAACTGAACTGAACTGAACTGTCTCCCACCAAGGAAAGTAATGCCCTTGCCTAGACCACTCTTCACATGCCTCACTTCCCAATTTAAGGCAATGGAGCCTGGGAAGTAGGTTAAAAAGTGTTCCTACCTTGGGAAGGCAAGGTTCACATCATGAGAAACTGTCAATGTGGACATCATGTCTAATACTTTTCAGAAGCCTTTAATGATGGTTGTTCTTTAAAGTAAAAAAGAATGTCCAGAGAAATACAACAGCAAAGATGATTGTAAGAGTAACTGGAAGATTCCAAAGAATTATGGATCCTCAATCTAAAAAGATGAAGAATGAGAGGAAATATGGAAAGTATTTAATAATTTAATGATGTCACAATATATAGTGTAATGAACTCAATCATTATAATGAGTAAAACTGAGTTTTGAGGTTGATTTAAGTATAAAAGCTTTAAATCATACAAAGCCACATTTCTGCAAGTGTCTGCGTGGTTTGAATTTATCTCAAATCAATATTATGCATAAACGAATTGAAGGTAAGAGATGAAAACTGGTTTTTAAGGGAAATTGTATGACTGATATCAGAAACAGCTTAGGTTTATTAGTAACTGTTTCCCAGTGCCATAGATGGGTGACATTTATTTTTGTCCTTACTGTTTAACGCCATCAGACGAAATTGTTTCTTAAATATTTATATGAAGCAATTTTTTGTTTAGTGATGGGAGCTAGTGATGAAAATTTAAAAAATGAGATGTATGAAATGATTAAAGAATTAAGGAATGTATGATCAAACAACGAACTCCTTTTAAATTCTAGGTACACTTGAAGAGATACTGTTTCCTCTAATCCTTTTGGATGGATCTTTCCATGGCTTGCCATTTACACTTGCCTGAGACTCATTCTGCTGAATATTTGAGGGCATTCTCTGCAGATCTCCAGGGTTCTCTCTTTGTGTACTTCTCTTTTGTCTAGTGTTCTCTCTGGTGAGCTGTAGCTCCTCCAGTCTCAGCTCTTGTCTCCTTGACTCAGGAAAGCCACTGGGGTCTCACTCATTTTCCCCTCCCTGTGCCATAGACTGGAAATGCTCTCAAGGTGAGAATCTGGGGGCAATGTTTGGGTTCCCCATTGGTTTCCCATCTCTCAGGGATAGCTGTCATCTGTTGCCTAGTGTACAGTGTCTTGGAAACTGTTGTTTAATGTAGTTTGTCTGGGAAAATTTTTTTTTGATTGTTTCAGTTGAAGGGTAATCTGGTCTTCTTTTTTCTATGTTAACTGGAAGCAGAATTCCAGATCATATGATTTGTAGTGGTTGTATCCATCATACCGATGAGGCAACATTTTTAAAATCACTTTCTCTATTGGTAGACATTCAGGTTTCTCCTTCTTGATTCTTAACATTTTTGGTCCTTTTCCCTTTTTCCAAAGTGGTTGCTTCTATTTGGCCCCAAATAATAGGCCCTGGTTGTTATTTATTTTCCTACGGCTTAGGTTTTAGAACCATTTTTGACACAGAAAAAATCCAAAGAGGCAGCTTCATCTTAAGCTTCAACTCCACCCTGAGCTAGGATTATCCTCCCGCCAAGACATCATTGGCTACATCTTACTGCTTCTGCTTTCTGTGATTCCAATGGTCAATAAAATGAAAGATATTCTAAAGGTTCATTTATGCTTTGTGAAATTTCAACCTTGGTTTCTTATCAGGAAATGGGGGCTTGAAATTAGAATTGACTTGATAAGGCTTTGGAAACAGAACCATGTCTGAGGTTAGTAGAGGTTGTTAGGCTTTTGGAGAACTCTGCTGGGTCTCAAGGACAAACAGAAGAGACAAGAAAAAAGACAAAAAAAAGAGAAAAAGTTATGGAGGAGGTGTGGTGGTGGGTGGTCATTGGCCTTCGGTAGCTCCAGGTCATCACTGACCCTCTTGCTCCCCCTGGGATCCTATTATGGAAGTCATCGACATATTTAGAGCTGATCCTCTTTCGTATCTTTCCCCCAGATGGAATCCATGGAGGATGGTCTCAGGGCTGGCTTTGTGCCTTACTGCTTTGTGTGTGAACAACTTGCTATAAAACTGCCTCTTCATCAGAAGAAATTTGTGTATTGATAAGATTCATTATCTAAGGACTTCAGTGAAGAGATTTAAACTTTCATTAATAGTTGAAATGTTGGAAGACTTAAACAAATGGAATGAAAAAGACTGGTGAATGCGTGTCTGTCCTTGACATGGAAATGGGGTTTAGGAGTCTGACCCTTTTCTTTAGCTGGAGAAGGGAGCAATGTTTCAGGACTTGAGAAAATATAGGAAGTTTGAAGAGGAAATGAAGAGCCAATAAACATAATTTAATGTGCCAGAGAAGAAAGGATAAATAGCTAAAATGGTTCCCAGAAGCATGAAAATAATATGACGGCTAGAAAGCATATGGCCTCTCTAAGTGGTAGGTGAGGCAGAATGAAACCTTTGAGCTGAGCATCCAGCCTTATGCACATTGATTAGTGTGTGCCTGTGGATGGAACTAGGAGGCACTCAACATAATTTAGCCTCTAATTCCCTCAGCATCCAATCCCTTGAAACATAAAGGTTTCAGACTCTCACACTTGAGTTCAGAGAGACCACAGGAGAATCAGGGACACACAGAGTCATACAATTCTTCAGCCTGATGGAAGAGAGTGTCTTTTAGCTGGTCCTGCTGGCTCTGGCTGATTGTTCCTGTCCTCCTTCACTGATTCGTGTGCTTGGATAGATCAGTTTGGTTAATAAGGCCTTCACAAAGAAAGGAACACAAAACTAAGAAAATATATATTGTCTTCCTTAATAGCAGAATATGACTGTGATATCCAGGAGGCTAGTATGAAATAGTGTCCTGTGACTTTTTTCCAATATCCTAAACCTCTTTGGAAGATGCTTTTATTTACTACCTGACAGGACCCATTTATCTGAAGTATAGTCTGAATAAATGGACTTTCAACACTTGTTCATTCTTTTTCCTTGTCTCCGGACTGTATATCTTGAGCAAATAACTTTTTTTTTTTTTTTAAAAGAGACCCATGCAATCTATGTTTTTACAAACTCCACAATCTTCCTTCCCTAAATGAAAAACATTGCTTGCTCAAATGTGCTTTGAATTTTATTCCAAATTCCAGTGGCCACAGACTCCATGATTTATTTTCAAATAGCTAACGCTTGAGGCCAAATGTAGATCTCTCAGGCTGGGAGAGGTTCTTAAGGATCATCTAGAATTTCCCTCTGTATTACAGACTGTGCTGTTGGAGTGCGTGTGTAATGTATGAAGTCTCTGACTCATGACTAACAGACAAATTTAAGTCATGCTGTCCATTATGTAGCTTCTAATCAGTGGTCTTTCAAAACATTATAATGATATGCTATGCATGTTGCATGCCAAGTTGCTTCAGTCGTGTCAGACTCTATGCGACCCCATAGATGACAGCCCATCAGGCTCCCCTGCCCATAGGATTCTCCAGGCAAGAATACTGGAGTGGGTTGCCGTTTCCTTCTCCAGAATGATAAGGCAATTTGATAAGTAAAATTTTATATCCTCTGATAGTCTGATCTTTCTGTCCAAGAGTACACTGTAACTTCTAGGAGAAAGACAAAACAAAGATATTTAATTCATAAAATCTATTTCTTGATCTGAACCTTTTTAAAAAAGTCAGAATAGAGTGAGAATTTGTCATGAAGTATTAATGAAGGTTACATACATGTACACAGACACACTTCAAGTCATCACAAAACTCTGCTCTGAAATAATACTTGAAAGAAAATAAACATCTAATTTAGCAGTAGTGAACCCAAACCTGGACAGGAGTCAGTGGGAAGAAAAACACAAGCTTCAAGTGAGAACAAACCAGCTACGGATTTTAAGGGTCTTTTTTCGGATTGTGGGCTACATTCTTAGGGTAAACAGTATGGCCAAGGGTAAACTTGGCCTTTCTGTTGCAAAATTCTAGAAGCTGCCATCACACAGAATAAAATATTATTGGTGCTCTCTGGAGTAGTGCCATGGGCAGGCACTGCTTGTGGGGTCTCTGGGGTTCTTGTCTCATCCTATGTGACAGACGCTGGGGGAGCAGTGATTGCTTGGTCTTTGCTTATTTTGCATCTTTCCTTTCAACTGCAGTGACTTCAATGAGGGTAAATATAATTCTGAAGTGCTACCTTGAATTTATTTAGAAAAAGAGAAATTTCATGACTTTTATTGGAAAATGATTGAAAATGTCTCCTTTCCCCCAGAACTTCACTTTGGCTGATACAATGTTAGTCTTCCCACAGTCATCATTAATTTTTCAAACATTTGTTGCACTAGAAGAGACTTAGGTATTGCCTTAATAAGGTATGTAACCAGGACATATGCTAATTCAGCTAAAAAAGTTTAAACTTGAGCTACTCAGACTTCTGGGCTAATGCAGAAAACACAGTTAAATTACAAGTAAGAATGTAGGCAATCCCCCAGAGGTCACTCTTCTGCAAACGAATCATTTACATTTATTTAGTGATTTAATCCATGAACATCTTTAGTTTCATAAATTAGATATGAGTTTCTATCAATAGTAACAGTAAAGGAACACCTTAAAATAGTTTTATCTTTTGAAAATGTACCGTTGTCTGCTGTTCTACGAACAAACCAACCCACAGAATAACAAACTGCTCCCTCACCTCTGTGTTGTTCTCAGCTATCACTTACCTGCTTTCTTTCCCAACACAGTTTCTCAAATGAACTATCTTTTCTGCTTCTATTGCTTTACTTCCCATTAACTCCTTATTTCCTGTGTACTCGGCTGTGCCCAACTCTTTGCAACCCCATGGACTGTAGCCCACCAGGTTCTTCTGTCCATGAAATTTTCCAGGCAAGAATACTGGAGTAGGTTGCCATTTCCTACTCCAGGAGATCTTCCTGACCCAGGGATTGAACCTGTGTTTCTGGTGTCTCCTGCATTGGCAGGCGGGTTCTTTACCAACCATGCCACATTATTTTTGTTTAACCAGTTTCAATTCATTGTCCATCCTCCCAACTCAGGACACCGTTTCTGCCAAATGCACTAGAACTCCCTTCCTGCAAATCCAGTGGTCACCTTTGTTATTATCTTGCTCAACCTCTCGGTAGTCCCCTTTTTCAGTTATACAGGCCTCTCTCTTAGCTTTTCTGATTTTCCTCTGCCATATTGTTACTACTTCTTAGTTCTCTTTGCTGCATTTTTTCCCTTTTCTGCTCACCTTTGTGTCATAGTACTCAAATCTGATTCAAGTTCTCATCTCTTCACTAACTCTATTTATTCCCAGAAAAATCTATCTCCCCATGGCCCTTGGCTTTACATGCCATCTTCACGTCAATGAGAGCTGAAATTTTAGCTCTATCCCTGATCTCTCTATTAAGTTCCAAACCCATTTATCAAATTTTCTCTATGACACCTTCATTTAGATTTGTAATGGGTATCATAAACCCAGTATGGCTAAAATATAAATCTTAATTTCTCTTCAAACCTATTCCAGTCTTTTGGGCTCCAAAATCACTGCAGATGGTTACTGCAGCCATGAAATGAAAAGACACTTGCTCCTTGGAAGCAAAGTTATGACCAACATAGACAGCGTATTAAAAAGAAGATACATTACTTTGCCAACAAAGGTCTGTCTAGTCAAGGCTGTGGTTTTTCCAGTAGTCATGTACGGATGTGAGAGTTGGACTATAAAGAAAGCTGAGCACTGAAGAATTGATGCTTTTGAACTGTGGTGTTGGAGAAGATTCTTTGAGAGTCCCTTGGACTACAAGGAGATCCAACCAGTCCATCCTAAAGGAGATCAGTCCTGGATATTCATTGGATGAATATTCATTGGAAGGACTGATGTTGAAGCTGAAACTCCAATACTTTGGCCACCTGATGCAAAGAACTGACTCATTTGAAAAGACCCTGATGCTGGGAAAGATTGAAGGCAGGAAGAGAAGGGGATGACAGAGGATGAGGTGTTTGAATGGTATCACTGACTCAATGGACATGGGTTTGAGTAAACTCTGGGAATTGGTGATGGATAGGGAGGCCTGGTGTGCTGCAGTCCATGGGGTTGCAAAGAATGGGACATGACTGAGCGACTAAACTGAACTGAACTGAGTCTTACCTATGTCAGGAAGTCACATCAAAATGTACCTAGTTGCTTAGGCCACACATCAAGTAATCATTCTTAGTTCTGCTCCTTTTTCTTTGCCTTCTCACTCACTTAAACCATAAATTAGTTCTGTTAATCTCACTGTCAAATATGTATCATATTTGCATATTTCTCTTCATTTCCTCTTTTTCCCCATCCTAGTCCAAATCACTATCTTTTTACAAGGATTATTTCAACATTTCAACAGTCTACGATATGGTCTCCTCCCCTCCACCCCCTGCTACTTCTGCCTCCCTGCCTCTCTTTATCTACTTTCCACACCAGAACCAAGTAATGTTTTTGAAGAAGGTACATGAAACCATGTCACTGGCCTACTTACATTTTCCAGCAGCTTCTCATTATATTTATTAGTAGATATCCCAGTCTTACTCACCATGGCTTTTGTAAGCATCTACGTGACACCTCAAGGAAACATCTTGCATCATCTTCTTTCTCATTCACTCTGCTCATCTCATTCCTAGTCCTGGAAAATACCAGACTTTCTCCCATTTTAAAGCTTTTTATTTGCTTTCACTATACCCCAAATCCTCTCTCCCCATTTCTTAGCAGGACCTGCTCTTTCTTTCCATTTGAATTTCAGTCTAAATATCATCTCAGAGACTTTTCTCCCTGACCAGTCAATGAAAGTGTTCTCCACTCTTGCTCTGTCTTATCACTTTCTTTTATTTTCCTCTGAACATTTATAAGATATGGTTTACC